>WOXC01012195.1:385000-592091 GCA_011680675.1 Gymnobelideus leadbeateri
TAAAATTTAAAATCTTATTTAGCTCATTATGGTTTGCTAAAATTATTTTTAAAGCATTGTTTTTAGGGCAGCTAGGTGACACAGGGGATAGAACACTGGCTCAGGAGTCAGGAGGACCTGAGTTCAAACCCAGTCTCAGACATTTACTAGCTGTTTGATCCTGGGAAAGTCACTTACTCCCAGTTGCCTACAAAAATAAAAATAAAACATTATTTTATTTTATTTGCAGATAGACTTTAGCGTACATTCTTTAAGACTCTGTTGGTCTCTCTAGTAAGTTTAGCAACTGAAGAATAGGTATTTGGAAAAAGAAATGAAATATTCAAATACTCTCATGGATCTATAGTCTCACTGATATGGATGTTCCCACTAGAAATGCAGATCACATTATATCCACAGTACCCCATCCTGGGGGACTCAGCTTCTCCCATAAGTTCCCTAGAGGGTGGTCCACCCAATGATCTGGAAACTTTCCCTTTTTGTTTTTTTTGCTGACTTTGTCAGGATATCAATGGAGCATAAAGGCTATTCATCTGTCATTCCTTGCCCTTGCCATGTGACCATTGGGTCTTGTTTTCTATCATTGTCCAGGTCACTGTTCCAAGTGTGTTGCAATGGGTCACTGAGAGTGTGGAGTGTTAATCTATATCTATCTATATATACATATTTATATTGTGTGTGTGTGTGTGTGTGTGTGTGTGTGTGTGACAGGTAAAAGCAGTTCACAAGTTGGTTGTGAGCATCAATATTGACCGATGTCATGCATGTAATGAACTTTACAAATTTAAATAACTTTACAAATATTAATTATTATTTCTGTTTTTGTCATTTCAGGAGCTACCTGGGGTTTCCATACCACAAGTGTAGAAACACTGATGCAGTGGCTACATTGTAGACTACACAGCAATTTAAAGAAACTATATGTCTAACGCTAATTAGCCTGCTTAGTTTGTCAGACTGTGGCCTACTTCTTAAGAAGGATGCTCAACCATTCTTATGATAGGAGATGATCTCCAGAGGCCTTGCTTGTTGTATGTGGCTAATCAAATATTGCAGTATACTGTTAGGGGAAGTTACTGACTCCCAACTGGAGGGAACTCTGGGATATATGGAAGATAGAGGGATAGCAATGGAGATCTATGCCCTATGAATTCAGGAGAGGAGAGGTAGAGTTGGTGAGAGTGCAAGAGAGGAGAATGCTAGGCTTTTTGAAAGTCATTTAGTTTTTTCATGAATCTCTCTGAGTCTCTTTGGATTCTCCATGATGGTGACTGCCAGTTTTTCTCATGCAGATTTCTTCCCAGAGATTTTTCCTTGAGCAGTCTGAAGTTGGATTGTCCCTATCACCAGCTTGCCACAATAGAGACTTTGAAAAATTTCCCCTTGGGTGACATCTAGGACTCTTTTAGTTGAGCTGAGTTACCTCATTCACAACAGGAGGGAGCCTTTATTATATGCTGTTGGATGTATATTCTTTCATACTTTGTCTGATTTCTGTTTTCTATGGATTTGAGTAAATAGGTTTCTTTGCTACCTGCTAGTATTGTTCATTGTGATAATGTTATTTGATGGCAAGAGAGTTAAGCTTTGGATATAAAACTTGGAGTCCTCTTTCCAGATCAAAGAAATATCAATCAGAATTTTAACAGAATCTGAAAACCACACTCCCTAAATTAATAATATGTAAGGGAATAGTTAGAGCTAATTCTAGTCCAATATGCCCTCTCTCTGAAGAGAGTAGAGTGGCCAAGCTTCTGGCTCTAACATTCTGTTTCCCTTCCTGGCAGAAAATCAAGGCTTCCTTGAGGAGAAGAAACTAGAAATGTCTATTCTGCCTCCCTTCAATGACACAATGACAACCTCATGATACACTAGGGATAGTCCCCACTACCTTCTCTCTCTCTCTCTCTCTCTCTCTCTCTCTCTCTCTCTCTCTCTCTCTCTCTCCATACATCTACACACAGACACACTTTTGTATGTATGTATATGTCAAATCAGTACTCATTGCTTTCTATGTCCTGCACTGCTAAATTGAAAGCATCCCATTGGCATCTCTTTCATAAATTTATTTTCTTAGAGAAACTGTTTATATAAAAATCTGAGCTTAATAAGCTTTTGGGGTGTTTTTTCTGCTTTCCATGATATTTAGATAGTCTGACTAGACTTTTCGCACCTTTTTGGGGTAATTTGAAAGCTTCTCAATTAATTTGCACCACCAATTCCTCCTACCTCTGTGCTAAGGATCTCATCTGACATTTATTAACAACAAACAACACTTCCTCCCAAACCCCAAATAACAGCAATAACAACAACAAAAAATAACAACACAAAACCTGAAGCTATCTCTCAGGAACTCCTTCTCTTCCTCAATTCCACATTTCAAATCACTCTGTTACCATCTCTCATTTTTATATCTGCTCCAGTCTCTGAAGGGCAAGATGGCCAATCCCCTTGCCAACCTTCACCCAAACTCATGACCTTTTATTGCATCTTCTCTGGGATCTTGTCCCATTATCTGCTGCCTTGCTCTTAAATTTTCAACTCCTCCTTGTCCACGGCTCCTTCCATGCTTCTTATAAAAAGTGTCAAGATCTTGCCTGTCTTTAAAAATAAAACATTCACTTGACCCTAGCATTTCTTCACACGGTTGTCCTATATTTCCCCTCCCTTTCATTGCCAAATACCTGGGAATCTTAATTCTGAGCCAGTGTTGATTGAGATAGCAAGAAGCAAAGTGTACATAGAACATTAAAAATCATCATCCTGGGGGGAGAAAAATGAGAGATGTGGTGTTGTGATGTTATTGGTATAGGGAACTCCTAGGGAGATAAGCTCCTCTGCCAAAGAAGCTAGGACACTCGTTTAGAACTGTTCTAGAGTTTGAGAACTACTTGGTATACTGAGATACTCAGTGACTTGCCATGGTCACACAGCCATGCTGTGTCAAAAGAGAATTGAACCTGACTTCAAGAGCTATCCTGTAACCACTACACCATGCAGCCTCTCCATATCATGAAGGCTTTTGTTTTCACTTTCATTTTTATTTCTTTATTTGACTCTGTTGACTATCTCTCCATTCTGAATGATTCTTTGGTTTTAATGTCACTGCACTATTCTCTCCCTACCATGTAATGGTCCCTTCCAGTAATCACTGAAAGTTCATCATTCTCCAAAAAGGGGGAGAGGGGTGTGCAGCAGCTAGGTGGTGCAGTGGATAGAGCACTGGCTCTGGAATTAGGAGGACCTGAGTTCAAATCTATCCTCAGACACTTACTAGCTGTATGACCCTTGGCAAGTCACCATCAAAAAAAAAAAAGGGAAGGAAGAAAAAAAAAAGTTGATCATTTATGTTTGGCATATGCTGGGCAGATGACTAGGCAGCTGACCCAAATCTACACTTCATAGCAACTTGGTGGTGCAGTAAAAATGGGAAATTTCAAATCTTACCTTAGATACCTATTAGGTGCACCATCCTGAGTAAGTCACCTAACCTCTCTGAGCCCCAGTTTCTTCATCTTCAAAATGGGAATAATAGTAATACCAACCTCCCAGATTTGTTGTTAGGATCAAATGAGATAGCATACATGAAATGCTTTGCAAATTTTAAAGGGCTCTATAAATTTTAGGTATGATAAAGATGATGCAATGATGGGGATGCCTCTCCAGCATTTCCTGCATCTCTAACTACATTTTTATCATGCTGTTTGAATGTTCCATAGGCATAACATATGTAACCTGACACACGCCATATCTATAAAGGGCATTTCTATTTTTCTAGTCACCTCAGTTTGAAACCTAAGAGTCATCTTTGCCACTTCACTTTTACCCTCCCTCATAGATAGTTTCTTTTTCACTCTTTTATTTCATTTCATTTCTGCTTCCTCCTCATCACTTGAGTTTATCTATACTTCTCTCCAACATTTATCCCCTTCTCTATATTTACATCATACACCCCGGTTTAAGCCCTCAAGTGGACTATTGCAGCAGCCTGCTCATTAGGTTTCCTACCTCCACTCTCCTCTCCAGTGTTCTTCACACAATAGCCAAATAGATAACTCAAAAGTTTGGATTTGACCCTATCACTATTATTCTCCAGAAAATTCAATGGCTCCCTAGTTCACTAAGCTAAAATGCAACCCTCTCTATTTAGCATTTAAAATCTTTCACAATCTAGTTCTAGTCAATATTTCTTGGCTTGTTATGTGTTACTCTCCATAATTCATTCTATAATCCAATAACTAGCACACATACTGTTCTCTGCACACAGCATTCCTTTCTCTCTATGTGTACCTTTGTACTCTATAACCTGCCCCATTTGAAGTTCTCTTCCTCCTAAATCTTTAACTACCTTCAGGGTTTGAGTGCTACCTCCTTCCAGAGGCCTTTTGTGGTTTCTTTATTTATGAGTACTCTACCTCTTATCACTGTGCATTTACAGTATTTTATACATATTTGGTACTTATCTGTGAACGTGTTGTATTCTTTTAGTAAATGTAAGCTCCTTAAGGTCAAGGATTCTCTCAGTTTTGCATTTGGATTCCTAGCTTGGAACACAGGAAGTGATTAATATATGCTTCTTGATTGATAGTAGTTTTCAGACTAAGAAATATAATATCCAATTTTCTTTTTCTTTTTTTTTTTGGGGGGGGGAGGTTGGTGTAGAGGCATCACTCAGAAAAGTTGGTTTTGACAAGTTGACTATCTGTTGATATATTATGAAAGGGGAAGCTTTTTCCAAAAGACAGATTGTAGAAAGTGTTTGATTGCAGGAAGAGGTCCCAGGACATTCAAGGTTGAGCTATTTTCTAGCAATACATTTGTTTATCAAGTACATTTTTTGTGTATCTTTTGGGATACCACATATATTTGGACAAATCCATAAAGCAGAGTGACAAGTCCTTTTTAAATCATGTCATCTGGCGTACCATCATTTCATAGATTTAGAATTGGGAAGGATCTTAGAGGTCATCTAATCCAATGTTCCCTCTCACGCAAAGTGTAAAATATTAAGGAAGTAAGATTCAGAAAGATTAATTGGCTTTCCTAACAAGTATATGTAAAGCCAATCATGAACAGCTTTCCAGAAGAATGCTACTGTGAACAGCTTTTAAGGTTCTAATTACACAGTATAGTGAACACTCTATTTATGCCATGGCAAATCAGAGCAAAACATTTACAGTAAATCAAGGTACAGCATTCGCAATGTTACAACTTATCACAGAAAATCAAAATATAGCATTCATAACAGCTTATCACAGAAAATGGCCACATAGTTTTCAGCAGAGTGGTCACAAAGTTTTGAACAAAGAACAATCATTTAGTAAGTCAATCACTGAATCATCTCAATCATTCAATTATCCTTAAGGAGATTTGCCTCCTTAAGGGACACAAAGTACAATAGTCAAAGTTCACCACTTATGGGGCACACTAAATTAACTCAGTCACTTATTCACTATTCAATCATCAGAAGATATACAAGCCCTCTACCCCTAGGTCACTAGTAAATTATAATTTCTCAGTCATTACACAATATCGAAGTAAAGTCTTCTTTCAGCTTGACTCAGGGTGGTCTCTTAGATTCCCTGGATACCCTTCTATGGTCCCAGATCCTACCTGGATTCACCAAACTGTCACCTGGGTTCAAAGACAGATAGCTCCCAGGTCCTTGTCTAGCTATCTGAGAACTTCCTGTTCCAAGCTGAAGCTCGCAGCATCCAATCTACTTTAAATCCTTCACAGTCTCTGTTCTGGGGAAGTCATGGCTCAACAAAGCCACAAACAGGGTCATTCAAAGTACCAACGTCACAGTCATGCTTCCCCAGTCTTAGGCAGCTCCAGCTGGCCAAATCCTCAGCAGCTCTGGCTGGCCCTTGGACTCAGCAGAAGTTTTAGCTGGTTCCCAGAATCAAAGATTGGGGAATCAAGCAACATGGCATTACCTTGCTGTTTCAGCCATTTCCTGTTTTGGCCCCTTACTGTTATGTCAGCAACAGGGTTTCATACCTTCTGTTCTTTTAACAGAGGCTTGATTAAATACTAAGTGCTAAGTACCTGTTAGCTTTGCCAATACAAAGGGATCAAATTATATTACTAATGCATTATAGAAGAAATGAATAGCAGAGATGGGATTCAAACCCTTTGATGCCAAATCCCACACACTCTTCCTATTGTGCCATTGTGCTCAGATACAGACTTGAAGTTTGTTATGTGTTAAGTGACTTTTCCAAAATTATGTATCTGTTAAGTGTAACATTGAGACTTAAATTCACATCTTGCTAACTCCGGTTCCACACTCTAGCTACTATAGCATATTGCCTCTTTAATTTTCCTTACCAGAAGCCTAAATTATTTAGTTCCATTCTTTGACTAAGTCTTGATATGACAGAGAAGAAAGAAAGACACACACATAATGACAGAGACAGGGCAATATACAGAAATAAAGAGATGAAAGTGTAGATCAGAAACCAACAGAGCAGAGACCAAACTATCAGTGACTAATGTGTATGAGGGTACACTAGAGTAGCTAGGTGGTGCAGTGGAGCACTGGGCTTGGAAGCAGGAAAACCCACCTTCAAGAGTTCAACTATGGCCTCAAGTACTTTATTAGGTGTGACTCTGGGCAAGTCACTTAACTCTGCCTCAGTTTCTCTTCTGTAAAATGATCTGGAGAAGAAAATGGCAAACTACTCCAGTATTCTTTGCCAAGAAACCCCAAATGAGGTCACAAAGTGCTGGACATGACCTAGTACAACTGAACAACAAAAATGTGTATGATAAATTCAGCTGTTTGAGGACTATCTGAAAATGAAGTGATAAAAGAGAGAGACACCATAAGTCAAAGAGGTGAAAGAGAAAAGCAAGAACAAATGGCATTATAGATAAAAAGTGACAGAGGCAAAGTCACCTGCAAAGAGAATAAGGAAGAAAAAAGAAGAAAGGTTTTTTGTTTGTTTGTTTTTTAAGGATAGAATTAGAATGAAATAATTCTAGGGCTGAAATTACTTAGTTAAAATACAACAAAGAAGTAGGAAATCATTAGGACTCTTTATTCTGTTCAATATTTCAAATGAGGGAATGATAAGGTATAACAGAGGCATTCCGATTGGTGACGAGAAAAGTGAAAACAAATCAAACAGGAAAAGAAAAGAAAGGAAATGGAGATACTGAATCAAGGTCAGCAGCTTGCTTAAAGACAGGAACACTAGGGTAAATTAATCAACAAGAAGTCGAGGGAGGAATACTGATGAGTTTTTCAGGGATGAATAACTATATAAATAATTACAATAAAGATATAAGGACCCAGAAAAGGGGGGATGTGATGGAATAAATACTGGCAAAGCAATGTCTGGTGGTTGTAATGGGCTAATCTGCAAAGCAGATAAAAAAGAACTATTTTCTGCAAAGCCATTCAAAAAGACTTTAAAGTCATAAAGTGGAAGCATAGGTCCAATTGTAGCTAAAACATAAGTATGCATATCATTAAGCTCATTATAAAGTAAGCAAGACAGTCAGGAATTATGACAATAATTGCATGCAGAGAAATTTGGTACTCAAAAGAAGATAAGATTGCATGAAATCAGCTTATAAGTCGTAGTTATCTGGGATGGAAATTGGAAAATGGACAAGAAAAGGAGAGACAACAGACCCATATTGCCATCAGAGCCTGAGGCTCTTGGTGGGTTTATGATAAAAGATTGAAGAGCATTGAGGTAACAAGATCTTTATAGCATGCCAGGTCTTAGCAAGGGTGAGGAAGTCAAGATGGTTAGAATTAAATTATGTATCATAAAAGAAGATTAATTAACAGATGAATGAAGATTCAATAAAGTGAAAATATAACTTGAAATTGGGAAGTTGAAAAAAAGAGGGAAATTAAATTGGAAGTGTGGATATCAGCGTTAATATAAGAATAATATCTGAAAAGTTATTATTGAGATCTTTCTACCTGACAAAGCAAAGTCAAAACTTCAATTTGTAATACCAACATTTTTAATGCAAGAGATAAACAAAGGAGACATAAAATGGATAACAGAATTAGAGAATCTAATTTAAGACAATTTATTGTTCCAGAAAGAATTTTTTAAAAGTGTTTAAAATATAAGTATGCTTTGAAAAATAGAGAAAGAAAAAAATTCATTTTTCTGGAGGATGTTTTTGCTGCCTATGTAGGTGATGTATATGTCCATATGGTTGTGTCTAAATGTGGCTTCCAAGAAGGCAGGAAGAGATTATCTCTATCGTCTCCACTTGTGTCCTAGGGAGACTGAATCCTGCCGAGAAGGGAGAAAGGGATTGGGTCTATATGACTAGTACATTTTAGTCAGACAAGGACTAACGAACTAGAATCATATCTTTCTGTGCCTCTATATAATCACTCATCTAGGGGAAATAATTTTTTGATTCACATTGCTTTTACTGTATGCTCTCCTTTATTGAAGAAGTGGTATGTACAGCCTCTCACTAAATGCCTGTTACAGAAGGACCATCACAAAGTGGAATGAATAAATCCATTTATCCAAGGTAATAGCAAATAGAAATAAAAAAAAAATGAAGATTAGGATAGAACTGTGTAATAGAGGATGAATGAGCACTCCCAGTAGGAGCAAGAGATCTTAACTGAGAAAGAGTGCCCAGTAATACCCAAAGGCAAAGTCCCCAAAGTCTATAGTTTAGGAACCTGGAAATAGTGGCACGCTTAAGGAACTGACTCTTCTGTATATTGGCTACTTTTAAAAGGCTTTCTCTCCTTCCAGGAACTGCTTCCTGAGGTTTTAGAACCACATGTGAATTCTCTGGGGACTGGAAGCCCAAATTTCTCTCTCTTCTCAAAATGTTGAAGTCATCATTTTCTCCATCCAGGAGAAGAGTCTTATGCAAATGTCAAGACTTGCGAACTAGTCTACATCTTTCTAATTCTCTCCATCAAGTTACTTTATAAACCTGTAAGAACTATTCCAATCAATTATTATTTTGAGTTAAATATATCTTGAATCCAGTTTTATCTAAACTTCATTTTTCAGCATCTATATCGATTCTTGGCATATCACATGAGCTTAAGTTTTTATTGTATCACTATACTTCAAGAGTGTTTTAGGCAATATGATCTTTCTCCCTCTCCCCCTCTCCCTCTTCCCCCCCCCCCCATTCAGCTGAAAATGGACGTCATATTCTCTCCCCAGAATGGGAGAGAAACTTTCCACCCTCTTGAGGGTTTACTTGTTCTGGAGGATGTGAATGAGGGAGAAAATCATCTGATATCAAATATCAAGCAGCTCTGCCCAGGCATAATTTGAGAAGAGTTATTCAAAATCAAAGGTATAAAATCTGGAGTCACTAGATGGTGCTAGAGTGACAGCTTTCTCACTACTTGAAAGCTGGGGCAGAGAAAGGCTATTCAAATAAAAAGTTATTCAAATAACTGCACAAAGAGATTTGCAGCTGTAGAGAAAGTTCAATGACAGGGCAAAATTCAGGGTAAAATGTGGAAGAACCATTTTTTTTTTCTACTTCGCAGCTGGGAGGATGAGGGTTTGTTGTTTTCCTGTAAGCTCAAAAGGAAAAATTCAGCTCAAAATGTCGTTGTTTTTCAGTTGTGTTCGACTGTGACCCCATTTGGGGTTTCCTTGGTAGAGATTGTGGATCAGTTTGCCATTTTCTTCTCCAGCTCATGTTACACATAAGGAACTGAGGCAAATAGGGTTAAGTGACTTGTCCAGGGTCACCCAGTAAATGTCTGAGGACGGATTTAAAAGATGATTTTTTCCTAACTTTTGCTCTGGCACTCTATCCACTGTGTCACCTAGCTGCCCCTAAGGTGTCATTAGTAAATGAGTTAAAGTGCCTTAATCTGGGGAATTGTTATTGTGTAGCTTCTACATAGTAATATTTTTTTAAATTACTAATTATTTCTCAGTGGCCTCAGTTTATAGGTCGACATAAATATTTTTTCAAAGATAAGCAGATACCAAATATGTAGTTATTACTGTATCTTTTTAAGGGAAAGAAATTATTCTGTAAGCTCTGGGGACAAGAAGGATTAGCCTTACATAGAATCATAGCATAACAGATTTAAAACTGGAGGAACCCTAAAAGTTCACCAAATCCAATCCCCTGATTTTACAGATGAGGAAACTGAGGCATAGAGAAATTAAATGCCTTGTTGTATATGTTAGAAATCTGATTTGAATCCTTATAGCTAGGAGATATGTATGATTTGATCTTAAATATTTATGATTTGATCTTAAATACTAGACCTCACTAGTTCCTCCTAGGTCCTCAATACTTTCCCTTGTAGTCTACCATGGCCTCAATACCTCTAATACCTGACCTGAAATGCCATGATTTGTTACCTAGCAGTCGTACAGTAAAAAAATCAGGGTAATATAGGATCATACGATTTAGTACCACAATGGCATTTAGAGATCATGTATTCCAAATCCCTTATTTTATGGATGAGTAAACTGGGGCTCAGAAAGCTCATAGTGCTTGTTTTAACTAAGGTCACATGAATAGGTCATGGTAAAGCAGGGTTTTAAATCCAGGTCCTTTGACTCCAAACTCTTTCCATGACGCAACACTTTTCTTTTCCCAGGAAACCTCTATTAGTCCCTGAAAAGGAAAGATAACACCAGGTGTTTTTGTGGGTTTTTTTTTTAATCTTTATTTTTCTCTCCAATACATCAAGAGTCTGATTTTGTTGGCAGGGGGATTGCTACATAGGGAATTCTTTACACTGGTAGAGAATCTTCTGGTGTGGGACCTCCCTTTACTATTGAAGATCACACCCCATATATTGCTTTATAAGACAGATGCATAAGGATCAACTATTTTGAGTGATTTGCTTATGTTCATACAGAGAGTAAATATTAGATATGTGATTTGATCCCTTGTCTTCCTGATTCCAGGTCCAGCACTTGATATTTTTTGTCAAACCTCCTCAGATCCTGGGATAAGGAAGGGTGGTGTTAGTTTGTCCTTTAATAAAAATATACTTGGAATAAGGAAAGGAAAGAAGCAGTGACATCTTCCCATCAGCACCATTACACAAATATTCTTCCACATTAGTAAATGCTCTTTTCTAAAAGCTTACTATGTCTGGTTGACTGATTGTTATTACCTGATAATCATGAGGAGAAGAACACCAACTGGGGCTCAAGAGCTAGAACACTAGTAAAACCATCTCTAACCCTTCAAGTATCACCTAGAACCCTGAAGGTAGATATAGTTCAGTCTTACTCTGAGAACCTTTAGGTTCTCATTGTCTGTGGGAATTAGGATTAATTCTTCCAGTCTACATATGCTGTATGTGGCTTAGAAAAATGGGTTCCTGAATATGCTAGAAAATCAATTAACTAATACTTGGGGCCAGTTGCATTGCTTTATCACAAGACTGAAGGGGATGATATATACCCCTAAGTAATCCTTCATGTGAACCATGTACACAGCTCTTGGTTAGTCCTGGTGTCAGAGGCCCTGGACCTAATAGATTCCTGGCAGCAAGAGGAATGTGTTGAGGTAATTAAATGACTGGGTTTGGAACCTGGAACACCTAAATTTGAATCCTGCTTCAGATACTTGCTATCTAAATGTTATATATTATTATTATTATTGACTAAGATATGATCAAGAGTTTGTCTTCTCCAATACAATATCTTATGTAACCAGTGATATTGTAGGAAAAAAAACCCAAAATAGTGGATTGTAGTCAAGTGGACCTATGTTTGAATACCAGTTCTTTTGCTTACTCTCTATGTGACCTTGAAAAAGTTACTTCTGTCCTCTGGGCCTCAGTTTCTTCATATTTAAAATGAGCATGTTGGAGTAAGTGACATCTAAGGTCTTTTCTATTTCTAAGTCTATAAACCCGTAAACTTATGATCTGTCAAAGGAAAAAGTGCTAAGGGTTTTCTTTAGACTCATTATTAGTTATGTGGGAACAAAAAGAGTTTAAAGGACTTCCAGCTAAAAGATATATAGCAACAAACTTGTGCTCATAGACTCCACCTAAAACCAGAACATGGAAGCTTTAAAAGTGTATGTCCAGTTGAATCCCCCCTTGCAGTGGTGTGTAGCAAATGTTAGTCAATTGGAGTCCTATGGCAGAGCTAGGTCGAGAGACTGTACACTGCCCACAAAACTACATGCTATGTTTATGGTGATGCCCTGTGTATAATGAAGTGGAAAGATCTCTGGGTTTCATCAGAGGTCCTGGGTTCAAATCCAAGTTCAATTATTTTCTAGCTGTTTATCCTTGGTCAGGTATCTTGGCTTCTCCTGGTCTTGATTTCCTCACTAGTAGAGTAAGAAGAATGAACTGGGTGGCCCCTGGGAACCCCTTTTCACTCTAGATCTATGGTCTCATGACAGGACTTTTATACTTTTAACAGTCAGAAACAACTGGACTCAGAATCCAGTTAGCAAATGCAAATATAAGGAATATTCCTGAAATTTCATTATTATAGGAAACACACAGATGAAGAAAATCCCTCTATCAATGCAGATAGAAGCTCTTCTGTGATTTATAGTCTTAGTCATGTTCCCTAGAGGGATTGTGACTTGTCCAGGATCATGAAACCAGTATGAGGCAGGGGTGAGATTTGAACACATCTTCTGAGTTCTAAGGTCAGTGTTCTATCCCCATATCAAATTGTCTCTGTAATTCACAACAATTAGATGAATGAGAAGCTACCAAATTGTCACCTTTCCCTTAGCTGTCCATTTCTGTTGTTGGGCTGGTGGTCTGGTCACTCTGTTTTTTTCTATCAGACTTGTGTCTTGAGGTCCCAGGGTTATCCCTAAGGTTCCCTCTCCCTATGTGGAATATCTTTAAAAAGTTGATTTTGTACTGCTTCCATTCTCTGATGTTTCCCCTCAGCACCAGTATGGGTAGTTACTGACTTGATTTTAATTAGCTGGTTATTCAGTTTTGGTTCTGTTGGTATTTAGTTTTAGAGGGTTGAAGTATTTTTGTTTTTATGAAAAGTAAAGTTGGTTGGAGTAAGTAGTACCTAAAAGTGTGGCACTTCTGTTCAATTACATTCAAATCAACAAACATTTATTAAGTAGGGGCGGCTAGGTGGCACAGTGAGTAAGAGCGTCGGCCTCGGAGTTTGGATGACCCGAGATCAGATCCGGCCTCAGAAAATGAGCACCCACACATAAATAATGACTAGCCGTGTAACCTTGAGCAAGTTACTTAACCCCAATTGCTTTTAAAAAAAAAATTATTAAGTACCTATTATGTATCAGGTGGATATGGTGGCATAAAACAAAAATAAAGTTTGTTCCTTTCCTCTGGAAACTGACATTCTTCTGGGAGTGCAATATATAAATAATAATATATAATAATAATAATAATATATAAGAACAAGATAATTTGAGGAGAAAGAAAGCACAACTGAAAAACAACTAAGGAAAACAGGAAATTCTTCCCCTAGGTAATGTCAGATGAAGAGAGTCTTGAAGGAAGCCAAGGATTTCCAGAAATGGAGATGAGGAGGTAGTGCATTCCAGCCATGGCAGACATGTGTAAAAGACTTCAGGACATCTATTGGTGTGTTCATTGAACAGCAAGTAAGCCAGTTGGGTATATTATGAATGAAAAGGAGTAATGTGAAATTAAGTCTGGAAAGGTAGTGAAGCCAAAGTGAATGGGATTTAGATTCTGCATTTACCTTAGAGATAATAGAGAACCTCTGAAGATTCTTAAGTCAAGGATTTACATGGTCTAAAGGGAAGAGGGTCTAATTTTTTTTGAGACCAGTTGCTGCTAGGACCCTACCATCTCAGGTCTAGTGTTTATGAATGAAGAAATAGTCAACAAATATTAAGTATTTACTATAGGCTAGGGTCAATACTAAGTGCCAGGTATACAAATATAAACAGCTTCCCTCAAGGAAGTTACATACACATGGGGGAGGACCATATTTAAAAGAAAGCTAGAAAGGGTGTTGAGGGTACCAGGTTGGGGAGAATGGTGGAAAAAGTCTGGAGAATCAGAGGGGAATGACAACATAGTCATCCTGCACAGTTTCCTTAAAATGAAGGTAGTTGGAGGAACCAGCCAATCAGAGGAAGGTGACAGAAGGGAAGAGTGTATTTGCAGTATTAGAAAGCCTCCAGGAGGAGAGAACTTCCAGGATAAAGAAGCTGCTGTGGCACAGTGGAGATACCCTAGAGAGTCAAGAGTAGAACCTTGGAAATGACTTATTTGTAGGGGAGGGGCCTTATTGTCAACTTCAGTTCCCACCTCCCTGTATCCTTTGTGTTTCTAGATGATGGAGGTGTTGTTATTTTCTACAGATACAAATGGTGGATAAAATTCAGGGTAGATTCTACCTATTTTCACCTACCTATCAAGCTTAACAGGTGCTTTACAAGACTCAAGTTGTTTTTTTTTTGTCATTGTTCAGTGACACATGTCAGATAGGTATAGCCTCCATCTGGCAGTGGGTTCTGAGGTTCTTGGTTACTAGGTTCCTGGTGAGGAGGTCTCCAAATTCAGTCCCTGAGAGGGTCCAGAGCTGGGGCACTTAACTCATTGATCAATTGATGGCAGATCTGCTTCTGAACCTGAGCTCCTGGTCTGAGACAATGCTATTTTGTATTTTCTCTGTGTCTTGGAATCTCATAGCTCAAAGATGAGTGAGCCTAATAAAGCATTTGAGGCTAAACTAGATGCGATGCCCAGACATAAAGCTGAACCTCAGATATGAAGACATGATTTCTTTGATGGCCTTTCTGCCAAGCATCCCAATTAGTTAGGCAAGAATAGCGATCCCCGTGACATGTTTTTTTTTTTTTTTTTGCTTTTTGGAGGGCAATTGGGGTTAAGTAACTTGCCCAAAGTCACATGGCTAGGTTTTTGTTTGTGTGTGCATTAAATATCTGAGGCCAAATTTGAACTCAGGTCCTTCTGACTCCAGGGCTGAAGGGCCAACACTCTACTCACTGTGCCACCAAGCCGCCCCCTCCCTGTCATTTGTGTGGAGGTGAAAGCTCCTGAAGAGTCCCTGGAATTGTGTATATCCCCAAAATAGTTCAGCCATAAATTTTAAATATGTCTCATATATATATATATATATATATATATATATATATATATATATATATATATATATATTTCATTTTGAACTTCAGAACCAAAATAATGACCTTTTTCATTTATACAAAATATAAAAAGATGGCATACCAACTGTAAATCTATTTTATACAGTATACTTTTTTAAAGGAGTGTATTATAAATACCACAAATTGTTTTCAAAATTTTCCTGCTTGCTTGTTTCCTTCTGCACTTACTTCTGTTCTCTTATGTGCATTTAAAGAAATGTTGCAATGACCTTATGACCTTCTCTCTGTCTCTCTCTGTCTCTCTGTCTCTCTCTGTCTCTGTCTCTCTCTTCTCTCTCTCTCTCATCTTCCTCTCTTGCCAAACCCTCTCTTTTTCTACCAACCCACCCTTCTTCCACTAAAACTGAATGGGGGTGGGGTGGGGTGGACTTTTTACAAATAAGCATAGTCAAGCAAAATGAATCTACACAATGGACATATCCAAAAATATATGTCTCTTCACCTTGTGTCCATCACTTCTCTATAAGGAGGGAAGAGTATGCTTCATAATGATCTTTCTCTTGGTTCTCTGTTGACATGGTTGGTCGTTTCATCATTGCTTTGATTATAGTTCTTAAACCCTGTTTTTTTTTTTTACATTATCTTTGTATAAACTTTCCTAATCTGCTTATTTCAGTTATTATCAATTCATATTACCCAGCACCCTCTGAAATTGTCTCTTTCATTGGATATCTATATCTATAATAGTGTTATTATGTTTCATTTCATTTTTATATTATAATTTGTTCATCAGTGCCTCAATTGATAGGTGCTATTCTCTTAGATTCTAATTGTTTGGATTACTCTCCTCCACACTCCCCTTTTAATCCCACTTTCAAGATCAGGAAGATTGGTTTGCTTGTGGCTATACCTCCCTGGTGATATCTTCCTTGTAGGAAATTATTCCTGGTTGTATGCTTACAATAAAATTTTTGCCTTTTGGAATATTGTATTCCAAGATATCTTCTCATTTGTGGTAGAAACTTCCAGGTCTTAATATTACCTTGACTCTAATTACTTGGTATTTGAATTGCTTTTTTCTAGATGTTTGCAGATTTTTGTTTTTTTCCTATGATGTAGGAGGTCTGGATTTTGACTTTGATATTCTTTGTCTATTTTTCTTTAGAAGTTTCTTTCAGGAGGTGATGAGGAGAATCTATCTTCACTATTTTCTCTGGTACTAATAGATCTAGGTAGATTTCATTTCTGATTTTTTTGAAATATATTATCTATATTTTAATCATTTTTTTCAGTAAGCCCAATGATTTTAAAAGTATCTTGCTTTGACCTATTCCTAGGTCAATTAAAATATATCAAATATATTAAATTTTCTCATTCTTTTTAAGTTTTTTTAGATTTCATTTTAGTATTTCTTGCTAACTCATGTTATTTTTTTTTCCTATTTGTTATTTTTTTTTCTAATTTTCAAGACATCTGTTACTTTGGTAAAGTTTATCACTTTCTTTTCTAAGCTATTTTTCTCCTAATTCTTTCCTAAGAAGCTTTTATTTCATTTCATCTCTTTTCCTCCCCCATTTCTTCTAGGTAGTCTTTACTGAAAACTCTTTAAAAAAATCATTTGAGTCTCTGCTTACAGTTTTTATGGAATTACTCTTTCCTAAGCTCAATTTTGGGGGAATCACTAGATCTCTGATTTTTTACACTAGTTTGTGCCTTTCTTTGTTTTATTCAACTTTCCATCTTTAGTTCTTGAACTGGCGTTTTGTGCCAGGGTCAGGTTCCACCCCCTAGCTATGCAACTTCCAAGGTTGCCAGTAGAGGCCTCCACTGTAGGTGTCTCTGGACATAGAGCCATATAGGCTATATCAATCTCTGGTACACCTCTGGTCCTTCTTGGAGGCTACTAACATGTTTGCTTGTACTGGTACTAGCTTTGCTGCCTATTTCCTATTGCTTGTGTACTTTGCTGACTTTTTGTGAAGATCTAGGGTTTAAGAAGTCACTTTAGTTTCTCATTGGAATTCTTGATTATTATCTAGTGTAATGAAAATTTCTTGTTTTTGTTGGAGTTAAGTAAATGAGAACTGGACAGTCTGCTTCTGTATAAGAAGCCATTTAGTTGGAAGACATCAATAAATTATATATACAGCTGGTGATATCTGCCACCTTTTGAAATTGCCTCTTTAGAATATCTATTATGTTTGGGGGTGGGGTGGGTGGGAATGGAGGTTTGAATTATGTCTATATGTGTTTAAGAATTAAATTTTGAAGCAACCAATATAGACTTTAAATTTAAATATATGTATGCACACATATACATATACACATACATATACATTACATATACGTGTGTGTACATATATATGTAGCTGTTCCAGTAAGGACACATGCTGTTCTCTATAAGAGCCCTCTAGGTGGAACCTAGTGAATATTGTGTATTTTAAAAATGTCAACAATATGGAGAGACAGCATGGTGTGGTGGCTAGAGGGCAGTTAGATAGACTTGGGCTCAAGTTCTATTTCTAACAAAGCCTGGCTGTGTGACCATTGACAAGTCACATAACATCTCAGAGTGCCAGACAATTCTTTGAATACAAGTTGTAGAAGAGGTACATATCTGCAATAGTAGAGGGAGTTATTTCACTACTTTACTATTTGAATAAAACCACAGCACCAGACCCCTCAAAATTAATTGTATGAATTATTTTGTATCCATTTACCTTTACCTCTTTTATCTGAATCAAAATTAGGAATCAGTAGTGGTAATGGTAGTAGAAGAACAAAAAGTGGGAAGTAGATTGACATCTCTTATACTTTACCTATTGCCCATTAACTGTCATGGCTGACTTTACCAGATAGCCACTGACTGATTGCTTTACCAAAGGTTTACTTACTCTGATGTTACCACATGAGACAACCTTGAATTTCTTTCTTTTCTTCTTTCTTTCTTTCTTTCTTCCTTTCTTTCTTTCTTTCTTTCTTTCTTTCTTTCTTTCTTTCTTTCTTTCTATCTTTCTTTCGAGGGCAGTTGGGGTTAAGTGACTCGCCCAAGGTCACACGGCTAGTAAGTGTTAAGTATCTGAGGTCAGATTTGAATTTAGGTCCTCCTGACTCCAGGGCTGGTGCTCTATTCACTGGGCCACCTAGCCACGTGAACCTTGAATATCTTGAAGGTCTTCCAGGCAGAGTGAAAATTTTGGCAGGTTCTAACAAGCTGAAAATGTTTAAATATAGGCCCAATGAAAGACTGTGTTGTCTCTTGACTAGGGAATAGCATAATAAAATTCCAAGAGATTTATCTTCAGGTTAACCATAAAATGATACATTTTCCAGTCATAATAAACCTTGAAGTACTGATTTATTGAGAAGTTAAGTTCTATTGATGAAGAGATTATCTATATTCTTGGTCATCTCCAGGTTATACCTAGTCCACTTGGGCCATCATCTCCATCTCTTCCCCACCAGAATCTTGGACTCAGGATCCTACCTGGATTCTGAATGATGACTTCACCTTGTCTTCCTTGTATCCAGATCTCCACCTCAGTTCTTGGACATCTCCATGATATATCTCTTTCCCTTTCTAGCTCCTCTTTCTATCTTGCCTTCCTTTCATTAGAATGTAAGCTTCCTGAGGTCAGAGACTGTTTTGCATGCTTAATTTTGTATTTTCAGCTTTTAGCATATTGTCTAAAACATAATAATGTCTTTTTTTTTCTTTTTATAGGGCAATTGGGGTTAAGTGACTGGCCCAAAGTCACATGGCTAATAAGTGTCTCAAGTGTCTGAGGCCAGAATTGAACTCAGGTCCTCCTGACTCCAGGGCCAGTGCTCTATTCCCCTTCCACCTAGCCTCCCCAAAACATAATAATATCTTAATATATGCTCTGTATATCTCTATCTATCCTTGAAGTAATGAAGAAAGTATCTGGTACCAACTTATTTCTATGATGTTTTGATTTAAATTGTTAAACAGTATGTGGCACATGATAGGTGCTATACAAAATATTAGCTATTATAATATTTATTACTATTATTAAATAAAATTATTATTTATTTCAAACTGACAACTTCATTTGTATAACAACCTACATCTTGGTAATTCCTATTCCTTTTTCAATCAATGAAAACTTTTTGAATTGTCTAAACTTTGATTCCTCTTTAATCTATGCATTTGTAATTTTCATCAAGCTTGTTTCTCATAACAAATACTTTCTTTCTGAGAGAATATTTTATATTTGATTCTGTGAAAGTTTCCTGAGCTCCTTGAGACTGACCTACTGAGAACTAGAAATATTTTGCAGACAATTTGTGATAATGACTTCACTGTCTTCACTTTTAAACTTTCACTGCAACATTTAATACCATATAGTCCATGGCATTTTCTTTCTTTTGGTTGGAGACAGAATGTGGCATTAGACTGTCCACACTTGGATTGCTGCTGCCCTGTGTAGCAAGTGGTCGACAACTGTCTGATTCTGAAAACTTTTCATCACTCATGCAGAAATAGACATCGAGAGAATAAAAAAATAGACTTTTTGGAGATATTTTCCTTGAACTTCTAAGTTGTTCCTAAGACATTTTATCCAGAAATAGATAACTTTCAAGACCAGGAGTGGGACAGGATTTGTATTGATGAAATCTTATTTTTATTAAGCAACCTTGTTGGTGTGAGAGAGTCAGAACTGGGATGAAGTCAAATGTCTGTGAAGTAACCATTTCCAGATTCAGGCTAATCTAATATGAGAGTCAGTATTTAGTAGCTGAGCATTAAATTATTTAACTCAGTGAGAGAATTATCATTTTTTACTTGGAAACTTCTTTTTATTCTTCTATCTCTGCATCTGCTGCTCTACCAGGTTTCAACCCCACAGAATAAGATGACCTTGTGCCAGGTACTCCTTGGTCTCTCCCCCTTCCCTCTTTCCCACCTCCTTTTGTGTCTTTTTCCCCTTCACCCCACTGTGAGCTCCTGGAGGACAGAGACTATTTCTTTTTATTAATTGTATTCCAGTTGCTTAACAGGGTGCTTGGAACATGGTAGGCGTGGTAGCAAATGTTTATTGGATTATTGGGTTGGACTGGATTTATTGTCCAAATTCTGATTTGGTGACTCATGCTTCCCAAGCAGATACTTTGCAAAGATCTCACTGACCTTAGATCATAAGAGGTAGAATGTTTGAAGCCCCTGATTTTGAGAAGTGGTTCAAATTGCCAAATCTTTCCCAGTCTCATCAGTTTGCATTAATTTTTAAGGCCTAGCACAAATAAGTTGATTTTACCTTTGCCACAGCTCTCAAATATTATCCCTTTTCTCTTATGACACTGCTACCACCCTAGAGCAGGCCTTCATCACCTGATGCCTGAACTATTGTAATAGTTGGATGACGGGTCTGCCTGCCTCATGTCTCTCTCCCCTCCAGTCTGTCCTCCATTCAGCCACTAAATTGCTTTTCCTATAGTGCAAATTCAACCATGTCCCTCCCTCCTTCCCACCCCCACCTCCACTACCAAAACACTAAATTAAGTCTATTGGCTCCCTATTGTTTCCAGGATCAAATAAAATTATTCTGACTTTCAAAGCCCTTCATAAGCTACCTGTCTTAACTTTCTGGTTTTTCTACACCTTATTCTCTAACATGAACTTTCTGATCGAGTGACACTGGCCTCCTGGATGTTTCTCAAACAAGATACTCAATCTATCGGCTCTAGCCATTTTTTTTCCATCCTGGAATTCTCCACCTACTCATCTCTGCTCACTGGATTTACTGGCTTCCTTGAAGTACCAACTAGTTCCAACTAAAATTATGTCATCAACAGAAAATCTTTCCCAACCCATCTTAATTCTAGTGCCTTTCATTTTTTAGTGATTTCCTATTTTTCCTTTATGTCACTTATTTGTACATATTTGTTTGCTTGTGGTCTTCCCCATTAGATTATGAGCTCCCTGAGGTCAGGGACTGTCTTTTGCTTCTCTTTTAATCCCCAGGGCTTAGTACAATGCTTTGCAAGTAGTAAGTATTTAGTAAATATTTACTGAGTGACAGAGGAGTGTTAGCAGGTCAATCCCAGAAGAGTTCCTTCTGGCATTCCTAAAATTCTCTTCAAACCGGTTCTTTCAGAGTTTGAAGCAACAGTCACCCCACCCTACCCCCACCCCCATTTAAAAAATCTAAAATCAAAGGAATTTTTCTCAACTCCAGAATATTCAGCCAGGACAATTAAGATAACTCCATTGTTTGTCTTGGTAGGTAGACTTCCAAGTTTTTTATATTGTCTATTGTTATTTTAAGTGGAATTTCTCTTTCTATGTCTTACTGCTGGGCTTTGTTGATTATATATAGAAATGTGGATGATTTATGTGGGTTTATTTTATACCCTTCAAATTTGCTATAATTGTTAATTGTTTCAGCTAGTTTTTTTTAGTCAAATCTCTAGAAATTTATATCATATCATCTGCAAAGAGTCATAATTTGTTTCCTCATTGCCTATTCTAATTCCTTTTTCTTCTCTTATTGCTATATTTCCAGCACAATATTAAACGATAATGGTGATAATGGGCATCCTTGCTTCACCCCTAATTGTACTGAGAAGGCTTCTTGCTTAGACTCATTACAGATAATGCTTGCTGATGGTTTTTAGATAAATATTATTTATCATTTTAAGGTAAACTCCATTTCCCCCCGTGCGTGCTCTCTTGTATTTATAAAGGAAT
This sequence comes from Gymnobelideus leadbeateri, assembly GCA_011680675.1. NCBI lineage: Eukaryota > Metazoa > Chordata > Mammalia > Diprotodontia > Petauridae > Gymnobelideus > Gymnobelideus leadbeateri. The sequence continues at coordinate 406,782 of WOXC01012195.1, forward strand.
GGGTGATGTATTTTGTCAAAGGCTATCCTCCATCTATCAAGATAATCCAACCCTGCGGTCCTGGTATAAATTCTACTTGGAAATAATGTAGGATCCTTGTGATATACTGCTCTAATCTACTTGCTATTATTTTACTTAAAAATTTTGCATCAATATTTATTAGGAAACTGATCTATAATTTTATTTCTCTGCTTTGGCTCTTCCTGGTTTAGGTATCTGCACCACATTTATGTCATAAATGAAATTTGGTAGAAGTGAGCAGAACCAGGAGAACATTGCACACAGTAACAGCAAAGTTGTATGATGAATTGTGAATGTCCCAACTTCTCTCAGCAATACAGTGATCTAAGACAATCCCAAAGGACTTATGATGAAACATATTATCCACCTCCAGAGAAAGACCTGATATTGTCTGAATACAGACTGAAAAATACTTTCTTTGCTTCCTTCCTTCCTTCCTTCCTTCTTTCCTCCCTTCTTTCCTTTCTCTTTCTCTCTTTCTTTCTTTCTTTCTTTCTTTCTTTCTTTCTTTCTTTCTTTCTTTCTTTCCTTCTTTCTTTCTCTTTTTCTTTCTCTCTCTCTTTCTTTCTTCTTGTACAAAATGACTAATATGGAAATATTTTACATGATTGTACATCTATAATCTTACTGCTTACTGTCTCGAGGATGGAGAGGGAAGGGAGGTAGAGAGGGATAGAATTTGAAACTCAAAACTTTAAACATTAAAAAAAATAGTTCCAACATGTCATTGGGAAAAATAAAGTATCATTTTAAAAAAAGAGAAAAAAAGCTAACTCCTCTTTGTATTAAGGTAGAAATAACTTTTTTTCCCCCATATGTCACGTTCTTAATACAAATGTGTAAAAGCAGTTTGGGAACATTGAAGTTTAAATTGTGTACATTTAGCTGAATTACTTCGAATACTTGGTGGATTTAGGAACAGTTACATCAGAATTTTTAGCTCAATTTCATACTATTGTTTACTTCACCAAATCCTCCTTTCAGGGCTCCTTTATCCTCCGCCTAATTTATTCATGTAGTAACTCATCCCTAAAGGCACTATTTAAAATAATAACTAAATAACAACAACTTTATATGGCTATTTAAAGTCTATGAAATATTTACCTCACAACAATCAAGTGAGGTGTGGACATAGTTGCCATTTTAAAGGTGAGGACACTGAAGTTAGAGAGGACAAATGATTTCCTTAAGGTATTCCCACAGGTTAATGTCAGAGCTGAAACTCAAATCCAGGTCTCATGTCTTTAGGCAGTTCTGTGTATTATAAAGAATATTCAATTTGGTGTTTAAAAAAACTGGCCCTGCTACTTAATGTGTGTGACTTGGAGCAAATTAATTCATCTCTATGGGCCTGTTTCCTCATCTGTAAAATGAGGGCCTTGGATTAGATGACCTCTGAGATCACTTTTAGCATTAGATCTATGTGATCTTTACAGTAGAACTAAATGCTATAGGAAAGTTGCTATCCATGAACTGTTCTTTTTATTTTTAGCTTTCCTAATTGTTTGTACTTGTAGGACTTGTATCAAATAGGAGCACATGTTTCCAGAGAAGTAGGGCTGATATATTCACATACCAATTATTGGTGTTAATATAATTCTAGAATGTGAGAACCGGGAAGGACCTTAAAGCCGTGATTCTTTTTTTTTTTTTTTTTAAGCAATTGGGGTTAAGTAACTTGCTCAAGGTTACATGGCTAGTCATTACTTATTCGTGGGTGCTCATTTTCTGAGGCCGGATCTGATCTCGGGTCATCCCAACTCTGAGGCCTGCGCTCTTACTCACTGCTCCACCTAGCCGCCCCTTTAGGGCAATTGGGGTTAAGTAACTTGCCCAAGGTTACAGGGCTAGGTTGTTGTTTGTGTGGATTAAGTGTCCGAACTCAGGTCCTTCTGATTGCAGGGCCGGCTCTATTCACTGTGCCACCTAGCCGCCCCAAAGCTGTGATTCTTAATCCGAATTACATCTTTATTTCATTATAAATGGTTTCCTTTGCAATCCTAAGTATTTTTTTAAGCCTTTGAAAACATTATTCCTGAGTTAAAGCCATCTAGTTACAGAACCTCAGAAGATACATCAGACATCATCTGGTCAAATCCATATATGAACAGAAATCCAATCCATGAAGGGATGTGTAGGTGGCACAGTGAATAGAGCACTGTCCTTGGAGTCAGGAGGACCTGAGTTCAAATCCTGCCTCAGACACTTAACACAAAACTAGCCATGTGACCTTGGGCAAGTCACTTAACCCAAACTGCCCTGCCTTCCCCCCTCTAAAAAAAAAAAAAAAGCAAAAAAAAAGAAAAGAAATCCAATCCATCTTACATTTTCTGAATGTATCCCACTTTTGGATAGTTCTAATTCTTAAAAAAAAATTTTTCTTATATTCATCTGTAATCCAGCTCTACAACAATACTTTGCTCCTACTTCAGCTCCCTGATCAAGTGGAAAAGGTTAAATACCTCTTTTACATGAAAATTCTTCAAATATTTGAAGACATCTAACATGTCACCTGCTAAATCATTGCTTTTCAAACTAAACATGTCTGGTTCATACAACTAATTCTTTGATGGCATCTAATTCCTTTAACCTCCCAGACCTCTTCATTCTGATTTGTTCTAGTTTGTGACACTGAAAACTAAATGTAATATTATTTGTTATTATTGTTCAGGTGTTTCAGTCACGTCTGACTCTTCATGATCCCATTTGGCATTTTCTTTCTTTTCTTTTTTTTTTTTTTTAAAGCAATTGGGGTTAAGTAACTTGCTCAAGGTTACACGGCTAGTCATTATTTATGTGTGGGTGCTCATTTTCTGAGGCCGGATTTGATCTCGGGTCATCCCAACTCCGAGGCCGGCGCTCTTGCTCACTGTGCCACCTAGCCACCCCTTTAGGGCAATTGGGGTTAAGTAACTTGCCCAAGGTCACATGGCTAGGGTTTTGTTTTTTTTTGTGTGTGTGTGTGTGTGGGGGTTAAGTGTCTGAGGCCGGATCCGAACTCAGGTCCTTCTGACTTCAGGGCCGGCGCTCTATTCACTGCGCCACCTAGCCGCCCCCCATTTGGCATTTTCTTGGCAAAGATGCTGGAGTGGTTTGTCATTTCCTTCTCCAGCTAAACATTGTATTATAGATGTGTTCTAACCAGGGTAAAATATACTGACTATCACTTTTCTCACCCCCTTCATTCCAGATAATAATCTTCCATTGACAGATCCCAAGACCATTATAATTTTTTTCTGCCTTAATCTACCAATATTAAACTTTCAGTTACATAAAAATCCCAGAATTTTTTCACATCAACTGTTAGCTATCTGCATCTACACCATTCTATACAATTCTTGGGAAATTATCCAGTACATCCCAGAAATATGTTCTAGGAAGACAGTTTATCTGTTCTTCATGGGAAATTGCTACATGCCTTCATCATTGGCTCCCAGCCTGGAGCCCCTTTCCAATACTGCTTCTCTTTGACTGTAACCTCTCTATCCTAGGGGCACCTTTGTACTTCTTCCCACATTTCTAGTCATCTCTATACCATGCCACCTGTACTTCTGTCTGAACATCCATCCAGAACGGAAGTGCTGATTTAAGAATTTGAAACTCTCTTCTGAGGGCACATGCCCACATCTTCATACCACCCATTTCCAGGTCATGTGTCCTCCTCTTTTACCTCTACCTCTCATCCAGAACTCATCTTCCAACTTTTGTTACACGGGGTTCTGACTGCGGAACCTTCATCTCAGCTTGCCTCATATCAGACCCATCACCATTTCCAGGTTATTTGAATGTTATACTGCTACTCACACACATTTTCAACACTTTCATGTCTCACCCTCTAACCCCCAACTCAAGTTCTGAGAACAGGAATAAAATCAATGCTACTATTTCTAAAAAAGACATGTCAAGAATTCTTCTTATGGCTCAGTCACCATTCCTTCTGCCTTCTCTTTCCAAAACACCCTTCCTTTGTCACCATTCCTAAATATATGTTGTCGTCTCCTAGGATGAGAGTTCTATCTTATTTCCATGTATTTATGTCCTCAGTACTCAGCACAGTTCCAAGCAAACAGTAAGCTCTTAATAAGTGTTTTTGTTTTCATTTGTTCATTTATTCACTCCTAGAATCACAAGATGTGGGTTTCTCCTCAGAACATCCAGCTTTACTTTTTTTTTTTTTAGTGTGCTTCAATCTGTATTTAGACACCAACAGTTCTTTTTTTGGAGATAGATAGCATTTCTCATCCTAAGTCCTTCAGAGTTGTCTTGAAACATTGTATTGATGAGAATTGCTAAGTCATTCACAGATGATCATCTTACAATATTTTTTTTTAGCAATTGTTTCTAAAACTTTGACTTCCAGATTCTCTCCCATCTTCCCTCCTCACCCCTCTCCCCTCCACTGAGAAGACAAGCAATTCAATATAGGTTATACATGTGTAATTATGCAAAACATTTCCATAGTAGTCATATTGTGAAAGACTAACTATATTCCCTCCAGTCTATCCTGCTTCCCATTTGTTCTATTTTCTCCTTTGACCCTGTCCCTTTGTGAAAGTTTTTGCTTCTGACTAATCCCTCCCCCAATCTCCCCTCCCTTCCATAATCCCCCCACTTATCTACTTCAACCCTAATTTTCTTGTAGGGTAAAATACCCAATTGAGTGTGTATATTATTCCCTCCTTAAGCCAAATTCAGTGAGTAAGGTTGACTTATTCCCTTTCACCTCCTTGCTCTTCTCCATTGTAACTGCTTTCTCTTACCTTTTCCATGTGAAATAATTTATCCTCTTCTATCTCTCCCTTTCTCCTTCTCCCAATATATTCCTTTCTCACTCCTTAATTTTATTTTTTAGATATCATCCCTTCATATTCAACTTACCCTGTGCCCTCTGTCCATATACACACATATACATATATATATGCACACTCATGTACAAAATACATATATATACATGACCATATATATATTTATATGTGTGTATATATGTATGTGTGCATACACACACACATACACATACATATATTCCCTTTAACTACCCTAATATTGAGAAAGGTCTCATGAATTATAAATATTGTCTTTTCATGTAGGAATGTAAACAGTTCAACTTTAATAAGTTCCTTATGATTTTTCTTTCCTATTTACCTTTTCATGCTTCTCTTGATTCTTGTATTTGAAAGTCAAATTTTCTGTTCAGCTCTGGTCTTTTCATCAAGAATGCTTGAAAGTCCTCTATTTCTTTGAATATCCATATTTTTCCCTGAAGTATTATACTCAGTTTTCTGGGTAGGTGATTCTTGGTTTTAATCCTAACGCCTTTGGCCTTCATAATATCATATGCCAAGCCCTCTGATCCCTTAATGTAGAAGCTGACAGATCTTGCATTATCCTGATTGTTTCCACAATACTTGAATTGTTTCTTCCTGACTTCTTGCAATATTTTTGCCTTGACCAAGGAACTCTGAAATTTGGTTATAATATTCCAAGTGTTTTCTTTTTGAGATCTTTTTCAAGAGGCAATCAGTAGATTCTTTCAATTTCTATTTTGCTATCTGGCTCTAGAATATCAGGGCAGTTATCCTTGATAATTTCTTGAAAGATGATGTGTAGGCTCTTTTTGATCATGGCTTTCAAATAGTCCAATAATTTTAAAATGATCTCTCCTGGATCTGTTTTCCAGGTCAATGGTTTTTCCAGTGAGATACTTCACATTGTCTTCTATTTTTTCATTCTTTTGGATCTGTTTTGTAATATCTTGATTTCTCATAAAGTAATTAGCTTCCATTTGCTCCATTCTAATTTTGAACCAATTACGTTCTTTTGCAATTTATTTATTTTTTTGAAGCTAGGTTCTATTTATTCATTTTTATTTTATTTATTAACTTTTAGCTTACAAAATTCAGTTCCACAATCCCCTGAGATCCAATTTTCTCTCCTTCCCACTCATTCTCCTCTTCCCCCATGGCAGCAAGCAATCAGAAATAGGTTCTACAAATACTGAATCAATTATTTTCTTCAGTGAGCTCTTGGACCTCCTTTTCCATTTGGCAAATTCTGCTTTTTAAGACATTCTTCTCTACACTGGTTTTTGGGTTTTTTGTTTTTTTTTTGACCTCTTTTGCCATTTTAGTTTGTCTATATTTTAAGGTGTTATTTTCTTCAGTATTTTTTGGGTCTCCTTTAGCAAGCTGTTGACTTCTTTTTACATGATTTTCTTGCATCATTCTCATTTCTCTTTCCAACTTTCCTCTCCTTACTTGATTTTCAATATCCTTTTTGAGATCTTCTAAGGCCTATGACCAATTAATATTTTTCTTGGAGGTTTTTGATGCAGGAGTTTTGACTTTGTTGTCTTCTTCTGGTTCTATATTTTGATATCTGTCACCAAAGAAAAATTCTGTTGTCTGATCTTTTTTCCTGTTTTCTCATTTCCTCAGACAATTACTTGACTTTTGACCTCTTTGTCAAAGTAGGAATTCTCCAGGACGGAGAATGCTTTGTCCTAATTTTCTGGGGTTTTGTGCAGCTTTTGTCAGAGGTACTTCAAGGTACCTGTGAATTTTCAGTTCTTCTAAGGTGTTATGATCAAAGGAGAAGTGTTTACTCCTCTCCCTGTCTGTTCTCTGGTCTGTGAGTGACCACAGGCACTCTTTTCTGCCTCAGAACTATGAGGAAGATTCCCTCTCCACAGCTACTTACAAGCTCTGCCACTCCAGCACTCCTCCTTACCCCAGGACTACCACCCAAGGCTGTAACCCAGATCCAGACAGAGTAAAGCAAGCACAATTGCCCACTGATCAGCTGCTTGATCTCCCTACCATCTGTGGGACTGGAACTCCTGAAGCAGCTGCTTTTGCCACTGCTGTTGCTTCTGCTGCTGCCACCTCTTCCACCTTGGGGCTGGGACCAGACCATGCTCTTCTTTCATCCAGATCCAACAGAGTCCTCCACTGAACTTTTACTTTGCCTTTGACCTTTGTGGGTTGAGAAGTCTGGAAACCACCACAGCTGCCGGTGATTCAGTCCCCTGGGGTCTGCTCTGACTGGGTCTGTGCCAGTGAAGCCCATGGAGGACTATGCTCTGCTTCATTCTGGTGCTATAGATCTTCCCTACTGGCCTACCAGGTTGTCTTCAGCTGGAGATGTATTTCACTCTGTCATTTTGTGGGTTCTGTAGCACTAAAATTTGTTTAGGTATTTGGAAGGGTTTTGGAAAAAGAGCTTAAGCAAGGTTCTGCTTTTACTCCACCATCTTGGCTCTGCCTCCTCCAGTTTTACTTCTTAGAGAAAGAGCTCCACATGATCCTTCTTTGTCTACTTTTCTGTATTATGCTTTTAACCTTTAACCTTCTAAAAAGGAATATGACTCCAATCTACTTCAGATTTTTTTTCTTTTTGGAGGGGGGAGGGTAGGGCAATTGGGGTTAAGTGATTTGCCCAAGGTCACATGGCTAGTTTTTGTGTTAAGTGTCTGAGGTCAGATTTGAACGAGGTCCTCCTGACTCCAGGGCCGGTGCACTACTGACTTCGCCACCTAGCTGCCCCTGCTCCAGACTTTCTTTACTCATTTTTATCTCCTTCAACTACCTGATTATTGGCTCATCAGGTTTTCTTCCACTTTTCATTTTCTCTTTTAGGATATAAATCAACCTGAATTTTTCTTAAAATGTTATTATCTTATAGGTTCTCTTTTCTCCCTCACCTTGCCCAAGTTGAAAACAGTATGCATGCATGAATATTTATGTGTGTTTATGTCTCAGTCTATGCTCTGAGTACATCCCTTCTCTATTGAGAAGTGGGAAGGGAGGAAGGAATGCAAGCATTTGTTAAGCATGTACCACTCATTCTGCTTTACAAATGTATCATTTCATTCTCATAATAACCTAAGATGAAGGTGGTATTATTATTCCCATCTTACATTTAAGGAAAACAGATTAAATGACTTGCCCAGGGTCATATAGCTAGCAAGTGGCCAAGGCCATATTTGATCTTAGGTTGTATAAGGCCCGGAGCATGTTTCATCATGAGTCCTTGGGAATTGTGATTGGTCATTGTTGAACCTGTATTTTGTGCACCCATGGCTGTTCCCTGTTCCCTGCAGACTACTGCCTAATACTGATTGGAAATAGAATCACGAGTCTTAGCAGCAAACTGCCTTGGCAAATTGTCTTTTCACTATGCCTGGTCACTGGACTGTTTTCAAACAGCAGGTACACCTGAACAAGACTACACAGACCTGCTCTCACCTTGCCACTTCTTTTTGTCTGAGTATCTTCTTTCCCAAAGTCCTTGTTTAAAACATGAGGAAATTGAGGTCTAGAGAGAGCTTGAGTGAGTTGCTCAAGTCACATCTTGAGCTGTTAGAATAGGACCAGAACTCTTTTACTTCCAGGTCTAGCACAGTTTCCCCCATATGATACTTTGTCCTGTGCATTTTACAAGCTTGTGAAGCAGGACTTCTGTTGGAGAAAAGCTAGATTTAATTTCAAATTCTCCTTTGCCCCTCTGTTCAGAATGGTAACTATATGATAAGGAAGAGACAAAAGACAGCAAATGTCCTAGGAAAAATGTCCAGGAAATTTGCCACATTCTGATCTATTGACAGACAAGGGACAAAGAAAAATAGTATATGCATTTGCATTCAGTTGGAGAAAAGTGTTAACCAGGGAATGTAGTTTTACGTTCAATGACTCTATATTCTGTTCTTTTTTCCCTATGTAATTCACAAATTATTTAAATTGATTTCTGTGGGTTCTCCTTGGTGGATAAAATAATGCTGTTTCATGTTTAGGCAGAACATTTAAAAGTCTGTTTGGCTTTGTTCAAATCCTGTTGGATTTAATTTTCATTAATCAGGCTTCTTATGTTTTATTCTTTCAGTATCAAATGAATCCCTGTATTGCCAATCTTTAATTATATTCCCCACAAAAACATTCTATACTTTGAGATATTTCCATTTTCTTATAGAAAAAATCAAATTAAAACAGGCACATTACTTTAAAAATAAATTCTACACGCGTTTCTTGAATTTGAGTGCTTGTTTTAAAACACAAAAAGAGATGACTAGATGAGACATCTCAGGGTTTTTGCTTCTCTGGCTACCACCATAGAGAATAAGTTATTTTTATTTGCTTCTAAAGTATATATGTAATCTTTTTTTTTTAATAGTGAATCTCATGACATTAATGAAAGATTTCTCAAGAAAACTGTTTTGTTTTTTGAGGGGGGGGGTATTTATTTATTTTTGTCAGAAGTCCTACTCATTTACCTCTGGTAAAATGTATATAACATCCTGCTCCCTCCTTTTTCCCCAGAGTATTGAAAGTGAATTCCTCCTCACAAGCATATGGTTCACTTTATTAAAAAAGGAGAGTTTTATTGAAAACTGAACAAAAAGTAAACAGAATGCTCAGATAAGAAACAGAAACAATTCAAAGAGCAATACTTTTCCAAAGGTCTTTCTGATCCCCCAGTCACTTTTAGTCAGGAATAAACAAAGCTCTCCTTCTTGTAACTAATTGGCACCTGGGGTCGATAGCTATTGTTCTCTCAGCTGATCTCACCTTTCCTTTCAGCAAGACCTTCAGGTGTTTCTTTCCCCCTCCCTTTCTCACCTTCCCTCCTTCCCTCTTTCTCTCTCTCTCTTTCTTCAGCACTACTTAAAGACAAACTATTAAGTTGTCAGCTGGGGTGTGATTTGAATTTGTGGAGGGAGTACCCACACTGATGAATCATTGAGGCTTGAAATAAGACAGTGGTATTCAGAGTAGGATGTGACTTTGTGAAAGGTGGGTTTTCAGTAAAATCTTGAGGGAAACAGACTTAGTGGAAAGGAGAAAGACAGTACTTATTTCAAGTTCAATAATGTGGAAGCAGGAAATAGGATTACATCAAGTCTTTGATTCATGGATTTTTTAGGGTAGGAAAGGACTTAAATCCCACTCTTCATTTTATAAATGATGAAAACGAAGCCAGAGACTTGTTCAGGTCATTAATTGGCAGCACCAAAGTTCAAGGTCCAATTGTCTAATTTCAGTTCCAAGGCTCTATCTGCTACACTGCAAAGTTTGATGAGGTATAGAATTTATAGTATAGTAACCCTTTCCTATATCTTGTACGTCTCCTTGCAAAAGAAAGCTGATGGTTAATTATTTATCTTAGTAAATGGTTACTTCTTTCCAAGCTGTTGAACCAGTAACATGCCTATACTTATCTCTGTGACAGGGGATTAATATTCTTCAAGATGTCCATGTTCTATATTTGCTCTCTGAGCCACGTTTATCTTCCTGTCTCTTTTGTGTTGTAAAGCAGACAGAAGGAAAGACTAAAATTTAGCGTCTACTCTACCTTTCTATTATACTCCAACATTAATGCTCTATTATTAATGTTCTTGCTGAAAAATAGCCCTTGTCTGAAAGAAGAATGGCCTAATATGACCTAATACATTTTTTCACACTCTTAAGAGAAGACAGGCATGTTGCTGGTAGTGATGTTATATGACTGCATTCCTTGCTTATATGAACATCTTCTAAAATTAACCCTTGTTTAGCAAAATATTGGATTTCATCAAGTAAGTTGGAACTATAACATGGAGTGAAAAGAAGATAGTTTCAGAGCTCAAGGGCCTGGATTCTAATTCTGGCATTGGTACTAGAAGAATCACTTAAAGTCTGTTCACGCTCTCCATTCCACATCCAGTTGATGGGGTCCTTGGAATGTATATATGTTTGTAACATCAGTTTGTAAATGGGGTGCTTTGGGATCTATGTCTGTAAAATCAATTTGTAAAAGCAGTCTGTAAAATCACACTCCCCCCCAGTCTCAAAGCATTAACTCTGCCCCTTCGCCCTGCCAGCACTCTGCCCAGCAACAACTCATGAACTGTTTATCTCTGCTTGAAACAATAAGCTACTTATGAATCCTTCACAAAACTATCTATAAACATTTTTAGCTTAGGCAAATGTTATCTCCCTTAGTTAGAGTGGCCAGGTGCACCATGAATTCTTCAGTACCCTATCTATAGGGTAACTCCTTAGCCAATTATACCCACACTGTGTCTCTGATGGCCTTGGTTCCCAACATCTATCTTGTCAAGATTGACATTGATGGGTGGCAGACTGGGCACTCCTTAGTAGCCATGACCGAGGATTGACTTTAGTGACTTGTCAGGCCTAAAACCACACCTCCAGGTAGCCCCCCCCTTGGGCTATTTCCCAGTGAATCATGGGCAATATTCCTAAGCAGTTGATATTAAAAGTGCATGGTCCTTTTAAGCACAGACCACTCCTTAACTCCTCCCTGATCCCATCCTTACTCACCTAGTTAGCATAATTGGCACCTGATTTGCTGTCTTGACTCCATAAAACTATGCCTGTGAGCCCTGGAAGTTTGCAGGTTCCATAAGAATCTAGCCTGCTGTCCTTGCACAGCGTAACAATAAACTTTACAATTTCAGCTTCAAAGTTTGCTTGAGCCTGGTGAATTCCTTCCAGACTGGATGCCAGTGTGGGTCCCTGGCAGAACCACTTACCCTCCCCGCCTCCTTATCACCCTTACCTTTTCACAGTCAGTTGCCAAGTCCAGTCTTTTCTACCTTCATAATTCCGGGTGATGTCAGCTTGCCATACAACACAATCAAGCATTTATTAACCACCTACAAACACCTTTGAGAATGAAGGATAAATAGCAATCTTTGTGAATAGAAAATGAGCTGCCCACTGGGGACCAAACTGCAACTGGTCAGTTGGGCCACATGGCTTCCTTCCTCCCTTCCTCCTTCCATTTCTTTCTTTATTCTTTCCTTCCTTCCTTTCTTCCTTCCTTCCTTCCTTCCTTCCTTCCTTCCTTCCTTCCTTCCTTCCTTCCTTCCTTCCCTCCTTCCCTCCTTCCCCCTTCCTTCTCTCCTCTTTTCCTTCCCTCCTTCCTTCCCACCTTTCTTACCTCCCTCCCTTTCTCTCTTTTCCTCCCTCCCCTGATAGATTGATTTTTTTTTAACTACATAAAGAGGCCATTCTCTGCCTCATTTCATATTTAGCCTTAATCACTGAATGACCTGTTAAAGACCTCAACTTGAAAAGGCCAAACAAGGTTCCCCACTGAACTCTGGGCCATCTCCAATTGTCCTGATCTATATCTGGGCACTGGAGGAGAAAGGCTGATGACTTTGCACAGCCCTTCCCCATTTAAATTTAATTCACTTGCATGTCATATCATCACCTCTCTGATATCATGATCCTCTTCAAGAACGAAGGACAAACAACAATCTTCATAATTTATCTCATGTATGCTTCCTTTTTTCCTCTGACACTGCTACCTCCCTGGGCCAGGCCCTCATCACCTCACCTGTGCACTATTGCAATAGCCTTTTGGTTGTTCTCCCTACTTCAAATATCTCCCCACTCCAGGCCATTCTAAGCTGTAAAATTAGTCTTGCACAAGTCTAATCATGTTGCCCTCTCTCTGACCCCTATCAAATAAACTCCAGTGGGCCCTTGTTACCTTGAAGATCAAGTATATTATCCTCTGTTTTGGTTTTAAAACCCTTTAGAACCTGCCTTCTTCCTACCTTTCAAGTTATCTTGTACTTAACTTTCTTCCATATCTGTAAGATAGTTTCCTTGCTATTCCTGACTCCACACACTCCATCTCCTGAATGGGAATTTTGATTGGCTGAACCACACAGGTGGGACTTTCTCTTTTCTCATCTCCATCTCCTGACTTCCTAGGATTCTGTAAAGATTTTCTCGGTCCAGCTTAGTCTTTATGTATTCTCCCTGGGATCATCTCCAATATGTCCTTTTCTCTTTTTGTTTATATATAGTTGTTTGATGAGATCCTTGACAGTACAGACTGCTTAATTTTTTTTCCAGTGAAGGATGATGATGTTTTTGTTTTGTTTACCTTTTTCTATAACCTCAATACTTAGGTCATTGCTTGGAATATAATAGGCACTTAAGAAATGTTTGTTCACTTGACTGGACTTAAATTCTCTGGGCCTTAATTTCCTCCACAACAGAAATAGGGAGCCAGAAGACTTGGTTTTTAAACCCCCTTCTAGCTCTAAAATTACATGAAACTGAATTTGTCTTTCAATTGCAACTTCTAAGGGTTCTTTTTAAGGGCCACAAGTACATGATGGCCAAACAAAGTTTCCTGAAGTCACTAACTGGAACACATTGCTTGTGAACTGAAGTTCTTGTTATAGGAATGTGTTGCTTCCACAAAATATTTCCTTAAAATTTTCACCCACCCTCAGTTTCCACAAAAACTCTTAATCTGGAAGGGGAACAAACTTTTGAGATAACCATTAAACTACAGTTTGGAGGTAATTACCTGGAGATCTAATCCAGCCTTAATATTTGTATAATTACCATAGTCAAAATTTTAACTGTCATTAATTAGTTCATTGAAAATCTATTAGCTAAAGAATATAGATCCTGAAGTGTGTAGTTTTGGAATATTAAGCAACAATTAGTGGTTTTAAGTTAAAGGATAATGTTGTACATGAATCCATGTGGTTTCTTTCATACTTGGATGATATTAATGTTTGATTCTTTTTTTTTTGTATTTATTTCATGTATGCTTGCTAGCCCAAGACCCAGGACCTGTTTATAAGTCATGAATGAGATCTATATTTTGCACATATACTGAATTCAAATAATGCTGCTTCTCTTCGTTTTTTAGTTTTCTTTCTTTTTTATTCTTTATTAATTTGTTTGTTTATTTTTAGTTTACAATATTCAGTTTCATAATTCCCTGGGTTTCAATTTTCTCCCCTTCTTTCTCATAGCCTCTTCCCCCCACCCCCATGATGGCATACAATCAAGTATAGGATCTGCAAATATTTTCATATTAGACATTAGTCAGGTTATAAAGAAGGATTGTATCAGATGGAATGAACAATGGGAAAGAAGAAACAAGACCAAACAAGAAAAAGAAAGAGAGCAGGTAATTTGCTTCAATCTGCATTCAAACTCTGTTCTTTCTAGTTCTTTCTCTGAATGTAGACATCTCTCTCCATCATGAGTCTTCTGGAGTTGACTTATAACCCTGCATTGCTGAGAAGAGTCCAGTCTATTATAGTTGGTCATCACACATATGTTGTGTCTGTAATTATGTACAAATTTCTCCTGGTTCTGCTCTTCTCATTGAGCATCAGTTCATATAAGCCTCATCAGGTAAATATGAAGACCATCTGCTCCTCGTTTCTTATAGCACAATAGTATTCCATTACATTCATATACCACAAGTTGTTCAGCCACTCCCCAGTTGATAGGCATCCCCTTAATTTCCAATTCTTTGCCACCACAAAAAGAGCTGCTATAAATATTTTTGTACATATGGGTCTTCCTCCCACTTCTATGATCTCTTTGGGATATACAACCCTAGAAGTGGTATTGCTGGGTCAAAGGGTATGAATAAAAAGGATTATAAATAATCCTTTGGGCATAGTTTCAGATTGCTCTCCAGAATGGTCGAATCAGTTCACAACTCCACCAGCAATGCATTAGTGTTCCAATTTTTCCACATCCTCTCCAACATTTGTCATTTTCTTGTTTTGTCATCTTAGCCAATCTGACTGGTGAGATGTGGTACCTCAGAGTTGTTTTGATTTGCATTTCTCTGATCAATAGTGATTTAGAGCATTTTTTTCCATATGCTTATAGATATCTTTAATTTCTTCCTCTGAGAACTGCCTGTTCATATCCTTTGACCATTTATCAATTGGAGAATGACTTATATTCTTATAGATTTGATTCAGTTCTCTGTATATTGTAGAAATGAGGCCTTTATCAGAGGCATTGGTTGTAAAAATTCTTTCCCAAATTTCCACTTCCCTCTTGATCTTGGTTATGTTGGCTTTGTTTGTAGAGAATCATTTCAATTTCATGTAATCAAAGTTATCCATTTTTCATTTTATAATGCTCTCTAATTCTTATTTGGTCATAAACTTTTTCCTTCTCCATAAATCTGACAGGTAAGCTATTCCTTGCTTTAGACTGCTTACAGTATCAGTATTTATACCTAGATCATGTACCCATTTAGACTTGATTTTGGTATATGGTATTAGATAATGGTCTATGCCCAGTTTCTGCCATACTATATTCCAGTTTTCCCAGC
Organism: Gymnobelideus leadbeateri; assembly: GCA_011680675.1. Classification (NCBI taxonomy): domain Eukaryota; kingdom Metazoa; phylum Chordata; class Mammalia; order Diprotodontia; family Petauridae; genus Gymnobelideus; species Gymnobelideus leadbeateri. Next base: position 421,920 of record WOXC01012195.1, read on the forward strand.
AGTTTGTCAAATAGTGAGTTTTTATCCCAAAAACTGGTGTCTTTGTGTTTAACAGTAGATTACTATAGTCATTGACTGCTAAGTCTCATGTACCCCCTTTATTCCATTGATACACTATTCCTCAGCCAGTACCAAGTAGTTTTGATGACTAGTACTTTATAATATATATTAAAATCTGGAATAACTAGTCTATTTTTTTTGCCTTTTGGAGGGCAATTGGGGTTAAGTAACTTGCCCAAGGTCACAGGGCTAGGTTTTTATTTGTGTGTGCGTTAAGTGTCTGAGGCTGGATCCAAACTCAGGTCCTTCTGACTCCAGGGCTGACACTCTACTCACTGCACCACCTAGCCACCCTGCATTTTTTTTTTTTATTAATTCCCTTGATATTCTGGACCTTTTGTTCTTCCAAATGAATTTTGTTACTATTTTTTTTCTAGCTCTATAAAGTAATTTTTTTGTTAAATCAATTGGTATGGCACTAAATATGTAATTTAATTTAGGTAAAATTGTCATTTTTATTATAGTAGCTCCACCCAGCTATGAGCAATTGATATTTTTCCAATTAGTTAGATCTGACTTTATTTGTGTGAAATGTGTTTTGTAGATGTGTTCATATAGGTCCTGGATTTGTTTAGGCAGGTAGATTACCAAATATTTTATAATGTCTATGGTATCTTTAAATGGGCTTTCTCTTTCTATCTCTTGATATTGAATTTCATATGAAATACACAGGAATGCTGAGGATTTATGTGGGTTTATTTCATATCCTGCAACATTGCCAAATTTATTTATTGTCTCAAATAGTTTTTTTTACTTGATTCTCTAGGATTCCCTAATTATATCATCATATCATCTGCAAAGAGTGATAGCTTAGTCTCTTCTTTGCCTAATTTGGTTCATTTGATTTATTTTTCTTCTCTAATTGCTACTGCTAACATTTCTAGTACCAGATTGAATGAGAGGGGTGATAGTAGACACCCTTGTTTCACCCCTGATCTTATTGGAAATGCTTCTAGATTATCCCCATTACATATAATACTTGCTAATGGCTTTAAAGAGATGCTAAATATTCTTTTAAGGAAGACTCCATTTATTCCTATACTTTCTAGTGTTTTTAATAGGAATGGATGTTGTATTTTGTCTAAAGTCTTTTATGCATCTATTGAAATAATCATATGGTTTCTGCTAGTTTTATTGTTGATATGATGAATTATACTGATGGTTTTCCTAATATTAAACCATCCTTACATTCCTGGAATAAATCCTACCTGATCAAAGTATACTATTCTTTTTTTTTTTTTTAAGCAATTGGGGTTAAGTAACTTGCTCAAGGTTACACGGCTAGTCATTATTTATTCGTGGATGCTTATTTTCTGAGGCTGGATCTGATCTCGGGTCATCCCAACTCCGAGGCCTGTGCTCTTACTCACTGAGCCACCTAGCCGCCCCAAAGTATACTATTCTTGTGATAAGTTGCTGTAGTCTTTTTGCTAATATTTTATTTAAAATTTTTGCATCTGTATTCATGAGGGAAATTGGTCTATAATTTTCTTTTTCCATTTTGTCTCTTCCAGATTTAGGTATCAGTACCATATTTATATCATAAAAAGAATTTGGTAGGACCACTTCTCTAATTTTCCCAAAAAGTTTGTAGAATATTGGAATCAATTGTTCTTTAAATATTTGATAGAATTTGCTAGTAAATCCATCTGGCCCTGTATATTTTTTTTCCTAGAGAGTTCACTGATGGCTTTGTTCAGTTTCTTTTTCTGAGATGGGGTTCTTTAAGTAATTTACTTCCTCTTCAGTTAATCTGGGCAATTTATATTTTTGTAAATATTCATCCATTTTACTAAAATTGTCAAATTTATGTGCATAAAATTTGGCAAAATAATTCCTAATTATTGTTTTAATTTCTTTTTCATTGCAGGTAGAGTCACTCTTTTCATTTTTGATACTCATAATTTGGTTTTCTTCTTTCTTTTTTGGTCATATTGACTAAGGGATCAATTTTATTGGTTTTTACATAAAACCAGCTCTTAGTTTTATTTATTAATTTAATAGTTTCCTTAATTTCAATTTTATTAATCTCCTTTGGTTTTCATTATTTCTAATTTAGTATTTAATTGGGGATTTTCAAGTTGTTCTTTTTCTAACTTTTAAAATTGTATGCTCATTCATTCACCTCCCTTTTCTCTAATTTATTCATGTATGCACTCAGGGATATAAAACTTCCCCTAAGAACTGCTTTTGCTGCATACCACAAAATTTGGTATGTTGTCTCATTATTGTCATTCTCCTGAATGAAGTTACTAATTGTTTCTGTAATTTCTTGTTTGACCCACTCATTATTTAAAATTAAATTGTTTAGTTTCCTATTAGTTTTTAATCTATCTTTCCATGGCCCTTTATTGCATATGATTTTTATTACATCATTATCTGAGAATGATGCATTTAATATTTCTGCCTTTCTGACCTGAATTTTGAGGTGTTTATGCCCTAGTACATGGTCAATTTTTGTGTATGTGCCATGTACTGCTGAGAAGAGTATATTCCTTTCTATCCTCATTCAGTTTTCTCCAGAGATCTATCATATCTAGCCTCTCTAAAAATATATTCACCTCCTTAACTTCTTTCTTTTTTATTTTGAAGTTAGATTTATCAAGTTCAGAGAGGGGGAGATTAAGGTCCCCCACTAGTATAGTTTTGCTATCTATTTCTTCCTCTAATTCCCTTAACTTCTCCTCTAGGAATTTGAATGCTATACCACTTGGTGCATATATGTTAAGCAATGATATTACTTCATTCTCACTAGTGCCTTTTAGCAGGATATAGTTTCCTTCCTTATCTCTTTTAATTGAATATATTTTTGCTTTTGCTTTAACTGAGATAAGGATTGCTACCCCTATTTTTTTTTACTTTAGCTGAGGCATAATATATTTTACTCCAGCCTTTTACCTTTACCCTGTAGGTATCCCTTTGTTTCAAATGTATTTCTTTTAGACTACATATTGTAGGATCATGTTTTTTAATCCATTCTTCTATCCATCTCTGTTTTATGGAAGAGTTCATCCCATTCACATTCACAGTAATGATTCGTATCTGTCTCTTTCCCTCCATCCTATTCCCTCCCCTTTTTATGTTTTTGTTTCTTCCTTCTCCCTTCCCCTCCTTAAGGATTGTGGTGGTCTTTTTGACCACCATTTCCCTTAACATTCTCATCCCTCCCTTAACCTTCCTACTGCCTACAGGGCACAATGGATTTTTATACTTATCAGAATATCTTATTCCCACTTTGACCCCAAACCAATGAGAGGAAATTTCATACAGAACTCCTCTCCCTCCCTCCTTTCCCTCTATTTAATGAGTTTTTGTGTCTTTTCATGTTAGAATCTTAAAGTTAAATGATTATGTTGATCCCTCTTTTAACCAGAACCAATGAGAATAATGTTCAAATGATGTTCATTTCCCTTTTTCCTTCCCCTCTACTATAATACATTTTTATGCCTCTTTGTATGGCATAATTTACCTTTTCCTGCCTCATCCTTTCCTGTTATTCCATTACAGTTCCTTAATAAGGACCTTAATAAGGTTTTTTTAAATCATCAGATTAATTCATTTATACCCACACCCTCTATCTATTGATATCCCTTCTAACAGTTGTGATAATCATATACATTTCAATATTGACAGGTATCAGCTTCTCATATAGAGATGTAAATAGTTTGCTCCTATTGCAACCCAAGTTATATGCATGTGTGCATGAGTGTGTGTGTGTGTGTGTGCACATGTGTATGTGTGAGTGTGTGTTTTCCTTGTTTACCTTTTTATGTCTTTCTTGAGTTTTGTAATTGAAGATCAAATTTTCCATTGAGCTCTGGCTTTTTCATCAGGAAAGTCTGGAAGTCCCTTATTTCATTAAATGACCATCTCTTTGCCTGAAAGATTATGCTTAATTTTGCCGGATAGTTGATCCTTGGTCGTAGTCCTAGCTCTTTTGCCTTACAAAATATTAAATTCCAATCCCTACAGTCTTTTAATGTAGAAGCTGCTAGGTCCTATATAATCCTGACTGTAGTTCCACAATATTTGAATTGTTTCTTTTTGGCTGCCTATAGTATTTTCTCCTTAACATTGTAATTCTGGAATTTGGCTACTATATTTCTTGGAGTTTTCAGTTTGAGATCTTTCAGGAGGAGTCCAAAGAATTCTTTTGATAACTATTTTATCTTCTGATTCTAGGACTTCAGCACAGTTTTCTTTAACAATCTCTTGGAGGATGTTGGCCATGCTGCTTTTTTCAACAAGGCTTTCCAGTAAACCAATAATTCTTATGTTATCTCTCCTGGTTCTGTTCTCCAGGGCAGTTGTTTTTCCAATGAGATATTTTACACTTTCTTCTAATTTTTCAATCTTCATGTTTTGTTTGATTGATTCTTGGTGCATCATAGAGTCCTGAGCTTTGATTTCACTGATTCTAATTTTTAGTGAATTATTTTCTTTAGTTAGTTTTTGAAGGTCCTTTTTAGGGATATATTTGCTCCAGTTCACAAATTTAACTTTAAAAAAATTTTTTTTTTACAAATGCTTTATTAACTTCTGTTTTACATCATTCATTTCTGCCAGATATTGAGTTACAATTTTTCCCCATTTTCCCCTACCCACCACCCCAGAATAGCAGTTCCACAAGATATTCTCTCATCCAATCTGCTCTCTCTCATATCTTCTCCCATACCCCCTTCAACTTTACCATTAGGGCAAAGTAAATCTCTGTGCCCCAATGCCTGCACATCTTATCTCCCAATTACATGCAAAATAGTATTAATAATAGTATATGTATTAATAATAGTATATATATATATATTTGAAACATTTAATTTTAAAACTTTGATTTCCAGATCCATTCCCTTCTTCCCTTTTCACCCACTCCTGCTTGGAAGATAAGCAATTCAGTATATGTTGTACATGTTTAGCTATGCAAAACATTACCATAGTAGATATATTGTAAAAGACTGTCTATATTTCCCTCCCACCCATCCCACCCCCCCAACCTGGTCCATTCCCTACTTTGATTTTGTCCCTCTTCAAAAGTGGGTGCCTCCAACCTCCCCTCCCCCCAACATGCCTGCCCCTCCATCATCTTTGCTCTCACCCCACCCCCTCCTGCAGGGTGAGATATCCCATTTAGTATGTATGTCATTCTCTCCCTGAGCCAAATTCAATGAGAATATGGTTTTGCCTTTTTGCCTCTCTGTTCTTCCCCTCCCCTGCAGCCACTTCCTCTTGCCTCTTCTACATGAGATAGTTTACCCCACCTTGTCTCTCTCCATCTCCTCTTGCCACATTCCTCTCTCACATCTTAAATTCACCCGTTAAGTATCATCCCTTCCCACCAAATTCAACCTGTGCCCTGTATCCATGTATACCTGTAAACATATATACACACATTCACATATGTCTTCATATGACCACACCCCTTTCTTCCATTATTTTCATACTGAGAAAGGTTTCATCAGTCATAGTAATTGTTTTTCCATGTAAGAATGTAAATAGTTCAACTTTGATAAGTTCCTTTTGATTTCTTTTCCCTGTTTACCTTCTCAAGCATCTCTTTCTTCTTTTGTCTGAATGTCAAATTTTCTATTCAACTCTGGTTTTTTTCCTCAAGAATGCTTGAAAGTCCTCTATTCCACTGAAAGACCATATTTCCCCCTGAGACAAAATACTCAGTTTTGCTGGGTATGTGATTCTTGGTTTAAATCCCAGGTCCTTTGCCCTCTGGAATATCATATTCCATGCCCTTCAGTCCCTCAGTGTAGAAGCTGCCAGGTCCTGTGCTATTCTGATTGTGTTTCCACGATGTTGAAATTGTTTCTTCCTGGCTCCTTGTAGTATTTTCTCCTTGTTCTTGGAATTCTGGAACCTGGCTATAATATTCCTAGGAGTTTTCTTTTTGGGATCTTTTTCAGGAGGTGATCTGTGAATTCTTTCAACCTCTATTTCACCCTTTGGGTCTAAAACATCAGGGCAATTTTCCTTGAGAATTTCTTGAAGGATGATTTATAGGTTTTCTTTGATCATGCCTTTCAGATAGTCCAATAATTTTAAAATTAACTCTTGGACCTATTTTCCAGGTCAGTGGTTTTTCCCATGAGATATTTCACATTGCCTTCTATTCTTTCATTTGTTTGGATCTGTTTAAAAGCATCTTGATTTCTCATTAAGTCACTAGCTTCCATTTGTTCCAGTCTAATTCTGAAGGAATGAATCTCCTCATTGAGCTTTTGAGATTCTTTTTCCATCTGGCAAATTTAGGTTTTTAATGCATTCTTCTCCTCATTGCCCTTCTGAGCCTCCTTTGCTATTTGAGTTAGTCTATTTTTTAAGGTGTTATTTCCATCAGTGAGGCTCTTGACTCTCATTTCATACTTTTCCTGCATCCTTCTCATTTCTCTTCCCAGTTTTTCCTCCACTTCTCTTACTTGGTTTTTAAAATCCTTCTTAAGGTCCCCTATGGCCTATAACCTGCTCATATTTTCATTTGGGGCTTTTGGTGCAAGATTTCTGACCTCACAGTCCTCTTCCTCTTCCATGCTTCAATCCTCTTTGCCCCAGAAATAGGAGTCTAATGTTGAATTTTTCTGTTTATTTTGTTTCCTTTGCCTAGGCATGTTGCCACTTAATTACTTGACTCTTGGGCTTGTTGCCACAGGAGGCTCTGCCACCAGATAGGGGAGCTTCTATCCCAAACATTGGGGTCTTCTCAAGTGTTGGAGGTATTAATTGGGTGCCCTCTCTGAAGCCCCCACACACTCTGGCAAGCTGGACACACACCCCAAACCACAATCCAGATCCAGGCAGGTTAAATCAAGAGCGATTATCCCCGCAGACTGATCACTGTATTCCCCTACAGTTCATAGGCCAAGAGCTGAAGATGTAACTGAAGCTGCAAAATGGCGGCTGTGCCACTTCTCCCCAGCCACTTTTAGCCCCGAGGGGAAGAAGCTCATGAGCTGCCAAATACTGGTCCCAAAGTCCATAGGGCAGTAACCTCTTACTTTGTCCTAGGTATATCTGTGTTGATAATTCTGAAATCACCACAGCTGCTGGTGTTCCGTGGTCCCTCCAGCCACCTGCTGGTCTGGCTGCCCTGGGGCTAAAATCTCTGACTCATGGGGTCCTGGGCTCGGTTCTCAGAGTGCTGTGCTGTTGGCTCCCAGAGTGCTGTGCTGTCGGCTCCCAGAGCGCTATGCTGGCCACTTCCAGAGCGATGCTGGGCTGCTGTGATGTCCTCGGTGGGAGGTTAGCTTCTCTGTGTCGTTTTGTGGGTGCTGGAGGTCCAGAAGTTGTTCAGAGTCCTCTTTTACATTATTTTCAAGTGGTGTGGGCTGGAGTGCTGTGGAAGTGTTGTTTCTACTCTGCCATCTGGGCTCTGCCCCAACAAATTTAACTTTTTAAGGATTTGTTTTCTTCAGTGAGACATTTTTTCCTAATTGGTCAGTGTAGCTTTAAATTTATCTTCTACCTCTCTAATTTGGCTTTTAAAATCTTTCGTCAGCTCCTCTAAGAAAGCTTTTTCGGCTTGAGACCAGTTCATATTTCATCCTGTGATCTCAGGTGTGAGTATAGAGTCCATGTTGTCCTCTGTATTTGGTTGTTCTTGCTCGCTATTATAAGCTTGGATCGATTTTCTTCCTTTCCCTTCTCCTTTTCAGCTTTCTTCTTTCTCATTGTGATTTCCTATTTCCTAATTTCTCAAGCTGGGAGCTAAGGGCCTGGTTGTTGACTTTTTGTGCTATAGCCTCTGGGTGTCTTGACTGAGGCCAAGGCCAAGATTCTCAGTGTTTCCCCTGAGTTACCCTAAGGCTCACAGAGTAACCTATGGGGAAGGGGTGGTCTGGCCATTTCAGATTTCTGCCTCTATATCTCTGGGCTACATCTCAGGCAGGCTCAGCAGCTGGCAGCTGCAGTGCTGGTGTCTGCAGAGTCCCCTGGTGATGCTAAGGTCCACCTGGGCTTATGTTATTAGGACTTGCTGGCTCCACCACCTGGGCTTTGGGAGCACTTCCTGGTCAAGTGAAGTGGGGCTTGTTGGGACCCCTTCTGCCCTTCACTTCAGACTCCTTCCTGCCTCAGTTTCAATGACTCCTAAGCCTGAGGCTATTTCTGCTATTTCAGGATTTTACTCTTGGTGGGACATTTATCTCTTGGTTTTCTAGGTCAGGGACTGGGAATTGGAGCAGCTAGGGTTTACTTTGCCATCTTGGCTTCTGGAAAATCAGGTAGGTGACTTTTAAACTTCCAGGCTGTGGACTGATAGTCCCAGGAAAAGCTGCTGTCTCTGCTTCAGGCCCTGAGCGTTCTCTTATCCAGCTGTGATGGATCCTCCTGTCCAGTGGTGAGATGCTGGTGAGACAGCTGGCAATCACCCTTGTGGTGGGTGAGCCTGATATCTGGGGCTTCTTCTCACTCTGCTGTAGTCTGCTCTCTAGTCCATGCTGGTGCAGCCCCTGTCTGTTCCATGCTCCTCCTGCCAGACCCACCTGGGCACTTTCTTGGGCTGGATTCTGCCACCCTCCATCTCCCAGTGGATTCTGTCAATCTAAAATCCGTTTAGATTCACTTTTTAAAGTTTAGTGATAGGATACACTGAGGAGCTTAGAAAAATTACTGCTTCTGTTCCTCCATCTTGGCTCCACCCCCCTCTGCTCCTCTCTTATTGTTGCCCAGATATTTTGTTGCTTCCTCCTGTATATGCCTAGCGGTATTAGTTTTAATTTTAATACCTCAGGTACAACTTTCACAAAGGAACTTTCCAAATAACCCTTGCCATATCCCCTGGAGAGGGTCTTTGGAGGACCTAAAACATAATATTGATGACTTATTATTCAGTCAAATTATCTTTCTTGAAGATGCCAGGACAAATCAATATTGGATCCTTATAGAGATGCTACCATAGAATTATGAGCAAATACCCAATTTGGGAACATTCCAAGTTAACATAGTACCTTTTCTGCTGACATTTTGACTGTGTTCTCTAGTAAAATCAATGTTAGTCAGTGCTGAAGAAAAGGCATACAGTGGAAGGTCTAAGGTATGCTAAATTTGGGGACAAAATGTCCAGAAAATCTCTCAGCCAAGAGAAGTTTTCAGGAAGAATAGTGTCAGTGTCTTGTGAGATGCTTATATCGATTATGTACATGGATAAGAAAATGTCATAAGTTTGGAGTTGAACATTTGGAAAGGGAGAAAAAGGTAGATAAATTAGTTGTCTAGGAAGCCCTAAAAGAGAGGTTCTTATCTTGCTATCTGTCATATCCACCAGGTTGGAAAACCTGTTCATGACCCAGAGCAACAGGTTATTTTATTTATAGAGCAGAGAGCTTGGAGAAGAGAAATGAGCTCACAGAATCAGATGGTTTTGAACTGGTAAGAGTCTTTGAAATCATTTATTCCAAACTAATTTATTCTTGAAGTGATTTTGAAAAATTCCAAAGCTTGTAAAAGAGCTCAGTTTTTCTATAAACCTACAAAGAAACAATAGTGCATTTCTTCTATCTTAGAATATTCATTAGAATAAAAATATAAATTCTAGAAAATAAATCATGATTCTTCAACAATCAGGGTGGAAAAAAAAGTGCCTGTGAAGTAATCAAATTTCAAGGAAGGGTTGTTGTTTACTTTAAAAACCAACAAATAAAATGAGCACTCATGAATGTATGAATCTTACTACATCTATACTGTAAATCTTTGGCATTAGAAGCAGGAGGATTTGTCACAACATTAACACAGGCAAATCAAAGAAGTGGTTAGGTCAAAAGAAATGGAACAAGCTAAATTCAAGTAATATTGTCTGATGTATAATGGAAAATTCTATAGCGTGTCACTATTCCATTGATGCAGAGTAAAAACTCTGAAGGAGAGAAAAGGCTGAAACTCCCTTTCATTTGTTTCAAATAAAACAGAATGTGTAAGAAACAAAATTCTGTTAAATACAAACAAATTTTTAAACAACTTTATTTTGTTTGTTTTTGCAAGAAAGGATCTACCAAAACATTTATTTACAGGGTTAAAAAAATAGTTACTCAGTCTTACAATCATACTCAGGAAAAATTACTTCACAATCACTGGTATTCACCAAAGCTGAAAAGTTATTGACTATTTTTAACCTTTTTAAAAAAAAAAAATTTTTTGGAGGCAATTGGGATTAAGTAAATTGCCTAGGTCACATAGCTAGTAAGTGTTTGAGGTTAGATATGAACTCATATCTCACCTCCTGACTCCAGGTCCACTGCTCTATCCAGTCAGCCAGGTATCTACCCCTTGGCTATTTTTTTTTAAAGAAATTATGCAAATTGTTAAAAAACAAAACTGTATTCTTCTCATGTAGGGCTATTATGTAGCCCAGCATTGCTCTAATTTGTAGAAATAATCTTAGTAAATCTTTTGCTCTATAGACCTGTGATATGGTAGGCATCTGAATGATTTGCTAGCACTCTACCATACTTTGCCCTTTTGAATTAAGTACTAGAGGTTATAGTGGTTAGAATGATGGCCTTGATTCAGAAAGGCCTGAGTTCAAATACTACCTCAGACACTTTTTAATGGAGTGACTCTTGGCAAGACACTTAAAATCTCAGTACCTCAGTTGCTTAATTTGTAAAATGAGGGAGTTTTACCTCTAAAGTCCCATCCAGCTCTAAATTTATACATTAAAATACTTGATTCTCTATGACTTCATTAATGGATTACTGCTTTTCATAAGCATATTTTCATAAGCAGGACCTATTTTTCCCTTTCTTTGTATTCCTAACACAGTGCCTGGTACATAATAATGGCTTAAAAAATGCTGGTTGAACTTAACTGTATTTTTACAGGATTTTGTGTGACTCACATAACACTCTGGAATTGAGACAACATTCTTCTTGGCAGGAGGAAGAAACAACTGGAAGAAACTCCAAGTCTCAGTCAATATGTATCCTGGTTTCTACTCCTTAGGCATTTGTACTTCAGCTTTGTTGGAGGCTACCTGGAGATGACAGACAGTGGATAGGCTAGGCTAGTTCAAAAGTGTTTAGGTATTTGGGAGGATCAAGGCTGGAGGCTAGCTGGACAACGGAGGGCTAGGCAGCTAACAGATTTAGGCCAAGCCACAATGAAAGACTAATGGCCTCAGGCAAATGCCTCATTAAATTGGAAGATTCAATCCGAGTTCAAGGGGGTTCCCAAAGCCTGTACCTCATCAGTGTAGGCCCTAGACCCAAATATTAGCTTTTTCTTTTTATAAATGAGCAAACTCAGGTCCAGAGTAATTGAAGTTTCACAACAGTAAACAATAGAGGTAAGGAATATCCAAATCCATTATTCTTCTCATTATATCATACTCTGCACTTCCTAAATTAGACATCTTTTCTTAGAATGCACACATAGCCTAGGGTGACTATGAGCAAGTGCATTACCCTCTCTGAGTCTCAGTTTCCTCATTTATTTTTTTTTTAAAGCAATTGGGGTTAAGTAACTTGCTCAAGGTTACACGGCTAGTCATTATTTATGTGTGGGTGCTCATTTTCTGAGGCCAGATCTGATCTGGGGTCATCCCAACTCCGAGGCTGGCACTCTTACTCACTGTGCCACCTAGCCACCCCTTTAGGGCAATTGGGGTTAAGTAACTTGCCCAAGGTTACATGGCTAGGTTTTTGTTTGTGTGGATTAAGTGTCTGAGGCCGCTCAGAACTCAGGTCCTTCTGATTCCAGGGCCGGCGCTCTATTCACTGCGCCACCTAGCCACCCCTGGTTTCCTCATTTATAAAAAATGAGGTTAATCCTACTTGCCTCACCAGATAAGAAACACTATTATTATTTTGATGATGATGATGATGGCTGATATTGTAGATCTTGAGTTAGATGGGATTAGTTATCAGGTAGACTAGCCCCTTTATTTTATAAAGGAGCTAATTAAGTTTCAGAGAGGTTCAAATTCCAATCCCTGACTCCAAATCTGCATTTTTCACTGTGTCCTACTACTTTTCTACTTGAAAGTGATTTATAAATCTTTGTTACTGTTTTATACTTCCACTGCCCTTCATTCAGTTTATGAACTGCAGTCCTCATTGATTCCCAGCCAAAGGTAATTGACAGATATGGCAGGCAGATAGCAGGAATCTGATAAGCTTTACACAATGTAAAGTGTGTCTCCCTAGAAATCCCAGAATATAATTACATCAAGTATAAGACAAAGCCACAGACTATATATCCAATAATTGGGGAGTGGTAGTCACTCTTTGAGGGAACTGACACACTGGTGAGAATATAAATTGGGGGGATATTTCAGAGGGGGTGCCACACTTACATTATATCATTTGTGCCTCATAAAAACCCTGTGAGATAGATACCATAAGAGAATATTATCCTCACTTTACATATCAGGAAACTGAGGCTCTCAAAGTTTAAGTGACTTGTCCATGGTTACATAACTAATGTCAGAGGCTAGATTTGAATTCAGATCTCTCTTGCTTCCAAGTCTAGGGTTCTTCATTATTATCATTGTTTATTTTCATTGCTCTCCCTCTTTCTCTTTTAAAATATCCCTAGGACACTTTGGCTGATATTTCCTTTGCTTCCTTCAATCCTTAAGTTATGTTATATTTATCTCTGTTTTAGTAGGATATAAGTTCTTTGTAGACAGCGATTACTTTGTGTTCAACACTTTATGACCCCATTTGAGGTTTAATTGGCAAAGACACTGGGGTGGTTTGCCATTTTCTTCTCTAGCTCACTTTACATAAGAGAAAACTAAGACAAACAGGGTTAAATGACTTGCCCATATCCACACAGTTAATAAGTGCATGAGGCCATATTTGAATTTGTGAAGATGAGTCTTCCTGACACAAGAACTTGCATTCGTCTACCTGCCATTATTATCCTGAATTTATAGTTGAGGAAACTGACACAAATTGAGATTTCATGACTTGCCCAAGGTCACAAAGCTGATAAGTATCTAAATTCATATTTGAACTTAGATCTTCCTGACTTTAGGCCCAGTTCTATCCATTGTGATACCTAGATACCTCATATGACAGACAGTTCAGGGACAATACTGACAAAATGAAGGAAAAAACAAATTGGAACAGCAATTCAATGTAAAGCGGGGAGTGGGTGGAACCAACTGTTGGAACCCCCTCATCATCACACTTGGTGTTAGTTCTATCCCATTGTTTCTAGAGCTTATCATCATTCACTTGTTGGTTTTTGGGGGGCTCTAAGAATATTAAATGAATGTTAGGTTTCTAAGCAAAATTTGACAGATGGAGACCATCCATCTGCAATAGGATAAAAAGACCTTGACCATGACTTCAATGATTAATGATGGACATGTGTATGGGTGGGTGGGATTAGCCATCACAGAGGAAAGCCATTGACTAAGAAGACTTCCACTTGCATTACAATACAAAAATAAAGAAAATAAAATTGCATTCATGTTAAATTCAGAAATGGAAAAAGAGGCTAACAGGGAAGGAAAAAGATTTCCATTGGAAGTAAGGATAGTAAAGTGCTAAGAAGCAATTTATTCGGAGACCAATAATATTTAAAACAAGTTTAAATACATGTTCTCTGCTGCCTACTGCTCACAGTGTCACATGAAAAGGGATCACAGACTTCAAAGCTAAGCAAAAACAGCATTATCCTGGATTGCTAAACACTCTGATGTATTTTTCAGAACTCAAAAGAGAATAGAGAAAAGCCCACAGAGTATAAAACATACTTGAAGATGCATCTACTAACCTTTTAATGTGCTCTTAAAAATGCAGCTTCTATTTTATCATTTAGTAAAATGATATAGTTTTCTGAGCTGCCAGATTGGCATTGTAGATGGAATACTGGTCTTGGATTTAGGAAGATCAGGGTCAAAACCCATTTCTGACACTCCCCTGTTCAAACCCAGGGGAGTTCTTTAACCTGAAACTGAACTCAGACAACTCCCTAGGACTTATGTGGTCATTCATAAATTGATTGATATGAATGAAAAAAGAATTCATGACACATCTGAAATGGTCATTGGATTTGAATCTCAATAGAAATTTTATCACTCAGGTTTTGCCTCTTAAGTAAACCTGGTATCTTGTTCTAATTCAGAGATTGTGAAATTCTTTAATTTGGAATCTCTAATCATTTACCCATAGACTACATTTTTTTCTTTTCTTTCTATCCTAAGTCAGGGTCTGCTGTGGGCTGCTCAGAGTCCAGCACTTAGCATGATTCAGAGACGTGAATAAGAAATGACCTGGCCATGTGGGTAGTTCCAGGAAGAACAATGAACTCCATTTATTGATTCTCAGAATAAGGTTTTTATAGAGCAACAAGAGAAAGGAAGAGGACTCAGGTTTTCTATTCATTACCTAGTCTGTTATATCCTGGAAGTAGCACAGAATAGATAATTTGATAAGGATTTGTTATCTATGAGACTAAAGTCTTAGGGTAAGACCTTTGATCTAGGCCTCAGGTACCTGCTAATGCAGCCACAGTCATAAACAGATACAATTGAGAGCAGACTTCAAAGCCAAAGCTGCAGTCCTCAAAAGTCATCACATTTAGAGCTCACCACCCAAAGATACCTGAGTGCTGAATCAAATATTTTGGCTCGCAATAACTAAAATCTTGGGGTATAGCCTATTGATCTCAGAACTCAAGTAACATCCTTATAAGTGTAACTCATAACAAAGAACTCAGGAGCTAATTTGATGAAAAGTCCCATCTCAGAGATTCTTGTTTTAAAGTTCACTATTAGGATTTAATATATGAGTTCTGAACCAGGCTTCTTTGGCTCCGCACAAGAGTCTTAAACTCAGAATTTAAAGCTAGGAGGGATCTTAGGGATATGGTCCAACCTCTTTTTCACAGTCTAAAGTCATAAGGTTCTTTTGGCATATAAATACAATTTAACTGAGACTCCCACCTTCCCATACATGCTAAGCCAAGGTTTCTGAAACTATAGAGAAAGAGGTTATCATTTCAAACTGTATGTTATATTATATTTGAAATTATCTAGTGGAGGGGAACCAGAATTCCTGAGCTACGGAGCTAGGAAAGTTGATACTGTTCACTTGTGGTTCTATTACTTATTTTCACATCTAGCATGGGAAGGCTGCTAGGAATCCAGGTAAAAGCTAGATTTCATAGGGTCCTGTAGGATCAAGTTTCTTGGCGGAACCATTGGAAAAGAGAATACAAATAAAACCATGAACCAACAATGATGTGGTGTTGGTAAGAGTCCTTTAATGATCCCTACCATCGGGTGGCTAGGTGGCACAGTGAGCGCAGTGAGTAGTGTCGGCCCTGGAATCAGAAGGACCTGAATTCGGATCTGACCTCAGACACTTAACGCACACACAAACAAAAACCTAGACATGTGACCTTGGGCAAGTTACTTAACCCCAATTGCCCTCCAAAAGGCAAAAAAAAAATGATCCCTACCATCTATAAATAGTTATCCCAGAGCCTTACAAGTTGTATAACCAGGCCTCGTTGGAATTTCTCCATCTTCACATAGGAAGAGATCAAGGCAGGTTCATCTATTAGCTCATGGAAGGAGGCCATTGCCCTGTTTGGCATCTCTGCATAGATGAAATTCTCATCAATTCACCATAGATTTTTTTCATCTCTTTTTCTACTTTCTGTGACTACTCTGTGGCTCTAACCATTCCCATTACATATTAAGACACCTACAATAATTCAGAAACTGGGCTGGAGCACATAGGGTTATAAGAAAGACCTACACATGCTTGAAAATGACCATTATTGATTTTTTTTATTCAAATATTGACCTTTACTTGTCATCATCTTTAAAATACAGATAATTATATAAAGTTTTGTATGCTAAGCCCCCAACATCTTAGTATGACTGAGTTTATTTATTGGCTTGTATATGTGAAAATAGGAATTAGTGACATCAGGGAAGCAGGGAGACACTGTCTGGCCTACTGGTGGAGGAAGAGGTACCTGATACAGGGAACAGGACAAAGAAACAAGAGACTAAAGACATATCTAATTTACTTCCTAATTTCCCTCAGTACCAGTTGTTCCTAGAATCTCAGACAATTCAAATTCTGATGTTTGTTAGGTCTGTGATTTGCTCAAATTCTGTAGCTGAGTTACTTCATCTGTTAAATGGGGAGTTTGGACTAGAGTAGTTCTAAAGTCCTTTCTAGTCCTAACACTCTCTTCTAGCTTATTGATCTAAATTTTAACTTGGGGCATCTCTCAATATGTTCCCTCTAGTCACTTCAGATTTGAAGAATTCATACATTTTGCAATGGTATACCAATATCTCCAAATGGCATTTTATTATAGGACTATAGAATACTAGGAGGATCACTACTTTTGCACATTAGCATTTCAGATGTAATGCATTTCCTATAATTTTCTCTGAGGATGAGTTAAAATATTACCTTTGAAGCATAGTCACCTTGGGAAAGTTGTATCTTCTCTAGTACTCAGGTTCTTTCTCCATCTTGTCTTTTATATTTGTATTTCCAACATGTAGCACAATGAAAGACACATAATAAACACTTAATAAATCCATTTTAATTTGTCGGCTTATAAAATAAGAGATTGGAATAGATATTTATTCCCTTCCATCTCTAAGATTTTACTTTTTCACATGCTAAGGAGAAAGCAGCTAGTTATATTCATCCTATTTCTTGGTAATCCTAGACCTCATTACTCCTTTGATTTTTGTCTGACTGGTCTCGTTCACACTGAGGGGGTGTGTGTGTGTGTGTGTGTGTGTGTGTGTGTGTGTGTGTGTGTGTGTGTGTGTGTGTGTATGTATGTTTTACATTGGTAACAGGGGAGATTGAAAGACCCTATAGGTAAGCACCTATATGGGTCTCAGTTTCCCTTCCTGTGGACGTGTGAATATGCCATTTGGGTGAGAACCCTAAATCTGGCTTTTTGGTATAATAGACTTGTGAAGATTGGGGCTAAGACTTATTACTCTTTCTCCTTAGAGGCCACAGATTCATTTGAGAACATAGTCTACATACTACCACTTTAGCTGTGGGTAATGCTTTGTTGTTCAGTGATCTATCACTAACCAAGCCTATATAAAATATGCTCATACACTTTTGATGGAGTTGGGAAGTATTTATGACTGTTTTAGAAAACAATTTGGAATTATGTGAGGAAAGTGTCTGTGGTGGAATTTGAAATGATTCCACATCCAGGACCCTTTCCACTATTCCTAGAGCCTCTCACAGGACAGTATCCTCTAAGGTCTTAGGTCCCTTTGACCTCTAAATCTATGAACTAAGATGTCATTTATCATTTTACAGATGAGGCCTGGATCAGTTAAGTGACCTACCCAAGGCAATGGAGACACATTTCTAAAGGCTAGTTCACTATATAATATTTCTTCTCTAAAGCCTTTGCTACCTCTACTTCACCATTATTTTAAATACTGCCTAGTTAGACTTGTAGCTGTAGTGGATAAAACACTGGATTTGGAGTCTTAAGACTCATCCTGAGTTGAAGTCTGGCCTCAAGCATTTACTAACTGGGTGATCCTGGGCAAGTCACTGCAATGGTAATGGTAATTTGAACATCTTCCCTGCCCCCTAATAGGCAGAATGTAATCATATAGAGCCTGTGGTGCGAGGAGTTTGGTGAATAGGTAGAACAGAGTCCAGAGGAAGCTGGGAATCAGAGCAGTTAGACAGAGGGAGTAGAGAGGATGCAGGAAAGGAGACAATGAGACCTGTGAGTGTTTGTTTGAGGGAATGCTAAAGGATATGATTTCCTGCTGTATTATGGTATATCAACTTCTTTGTTGCTTTAATGGATTTGGTTTTCTGGTGTCTGGATAAATATTTTGCTCCTGTCTTCTATATGGTGAGTCTGTAATATTTTGCAATTCAGAACTATGCCAAACTATTCAGAACTATATTCATAGTCACTGTCAGTGCTGTGAATATCATGTTGGTACTACATTCACTTAGCCCTGTTTGCCCCAGTTTCATGATATGGAAAACGAGATGGAGAAGGAAATTGTGGACCATCCCAGGATTTTTGCCAAAAGAACTCTAAATGGGATCACAAAAAGCCATACTCAACTAAACCATCACCACCACCATCACATTAAGAGATTAACTTTTCTTGGAGTAGTCTAAAATCTCTACTCTCCAGCAGCCATAGCAACTTCTGTTAAGATCTGAGTTCTCAGAATCACTTATGCCAAGAGAATAGGGGTGAACAGAGGCTTCTTGCAGTAAAGGATCATCACATTCCATTTCATGGAAACAATATCCTAAGGTACCATCAAATTCAGATTTGGCTAGTTTTCCCTCCAAAGGTATTGAAACTATTCTATAGATTTAATTGGCTTAAGGCTTGGATCAGAGTACAAATATTCTGGTCTGAGCACAAAAACAGCTCGAATATCAAAGTCTGGAGCTCCTCCAGATTTCTGACAGTAGACCAACAGAGACCAACATCAAGAGGGCCATCCTCAGCTGAATAAAGCTGTATTTTGGTGAATGTCCCTTCTCTGCTCTGAATGTCCTGCCTTGGCTAAATAAATCCCATTTTATTAATTGCTAATTGTCTTTTTGAGTGCTTTAGTGGCTTTTTTATTCCATTCTTATACTTGAACCAACAGAACCATTTGTTCTGTGCTTGAGCTCCTGCATCCCCCCTCACCATATTAAAGACACAAGAGGAAAAATGCATAGTTTCACCATGTGGTAGATTATGATCTCTCTCCAGATGTCTGTAGGGACAGTATTTGCTTCTCAGACCATTGCCAGGAGAAATCTGTAGTCAAATGTGGAAGCTCCTGACAACACTTGTGCTTTCCCAGAGGTTAGGACTCTGATTCATTCTATAAGCTTACTGTATATGTGATTCTCCCTTGTGTGCCTTGCTTATTTTTCTGTGATTTCTTCTAGGCTTCTTCTGGCAAATTTTCCCTAAAGCAATTGACTATCTATATTAAAAATCTCAATACAGCATAACATTTCACTTTTTTTTTTTTTACCATTTCTATTAATCCCTTGAGCCTATACAAGCTGTGTCCTTCTTGACACGTTTTCCAGATGGGATGCTGGAAAATACAATGAAAAACAAAACATGGAGGACACTCCAGATATTTCAAGCACAAGTTATATATGCATATACACAATTAGATACAATATAATCTACAACAGCACTCAAGTGAAAAAGCATTTATTAAATACATACTTTGTTCCAGGAACTAAAGCTATGTGCTAATTGCTGGAGATACAAAGAAAGGGAAAAGAAATTTCTAAAATCTCTAAAAGTACATTGGGGGAGACTAAATGCAAATAAAACAAAACAAAAAACCTATGTAAACAAGATGTATAGAGGTGAAATGAAGATTATCTAGAGAAAAGAGGCAATAAGAAAGACTTCTTATAGAAGGCAGGATTTTAACAGAGATTTGAAAAAAAAATTCAGGGAATCCAGGAGGTAAAGAAGAAATGGGGAGAATTTTAGGTGTGGTGGAAAACCCATGAAAATCCCCCTCTCAGGAGATGAAGTATCTTGTGAGGAACAGCAAGGAGACCAATGTCACTAGATCTTAGAGAACCTGGAGGGAAGTAAGGTATAAGACGACTAGGTAGAAAGGGGCTAGGTTATAAAGTGCTTTAAGTACAATTTATATATTCATCCTGGAAGTAATAGGGAGTCAATAGAGGTTATTGAATAGGGGAGTGACATGTCAGACCTACCTTTTTAGAAAGATCACTTTGATAGCTAAGTGAAGGATGGCCTCAAGTAGAGACAGATTTTCAAATTCAGTCAGACAGCTGTTTTTATGTGAAAACATTCTGGAGGCTTTAGTGGATTCCATACTGTATATGAGTTAAAAGCATGACAAGGCAGTGGAAAGAACCCATGCTATTTTATAATGTTAATTAAGAGAAACATAGTACAATGTCCAAAATAAAGGTGGTGGTAATCCTATTGTATTTGGTTTTGCTCAGGCCTCATTAGTAAAATTATATTCAATTTAGAGGACATATTTAAAGAATAATATTTTGTTTTATTTTTTTTAATTTTAGATTTAAGGGATAGAGCATAAATGCAGAATAGAGAAAAGAAACAAAAACATATCATAAACCTAAATAATGGAACTTAAATAAAAAGCATGTGTGTATAGTAGAACATGAGTGGATTCAAAATATGTAACAATAAATTTTCATTTCAAGAATGACTGTATGATAAATAATACACATTGTAATGAGAATTGTCCATCTTTTCTTTACTTCCTTGTGAGTTTTCTTTTGTATTCTGCTCTGCACTTTTTTACTTTGTTCTTTTTTCCCTCCCCCCAAGCCTCTAGAAGACTCCAATAAAGTTTAGATATGTTTCTCTATAGCTATAGATATATACATATACATATATTCATACATATAGTTTCCCAGACATATTCTACTTCTGATCTTTGTTTCATGTTTGTGCATTTATCTTATTTCCTATCCCTCTGGCCTCCTCTCCTTTACTTCTACCCACTACCTTGCCCTCCTATTACTGGCCCATTCCACTCCAAGGATAACCTCCCCTATTCTCTCATTCCCATAAATCTAACCACCCTTCTGTACCCCCACTTTTACCTTTTCCCTCATTCTCCCCCCTAAAGATCTCTCCCTTGTCCTCTCCCCCTGTCCCTATGTCTCTACTGTTTTATTTCTTCTGAATTTAGAAGACTTTTCTACTCTTCTAAATATATATGTGTTGTTTCCTCTTAAAACCATTCCTAATGAGAATAGGTTACCAGAACTACCAGCCCTCCTGACCCATCTAATTCCTCTGTATTGATTCTTCTTCTTGCACCACGTTTGTATAAAATAATTATTCTTTTTAGCTGTTCCTAAATGGCTTTACTTTTTAAATTCATATCATACTCAGGTTTACCCCAATCTTTCTTATTAGCTATCCAATTATTACTAAGAATCTTAGACATACATTTTATATTTTACATATATAAAAAGTAAACAGTCTGTCCTTATGCATCCCTTATAATCAGTCTTTGGTATGTACCTTATATATTTCTCTTGGTTCTTTTATGTTGAATCTTCTGTTAATTTCAGGATTCTTTTTTTTAAAGCAAAGTCTTGAAAGTCTGAGAGTTTATGAAATATACATTTTTTTTCATTCAGGATAATACTTAACTTTGCAGGGTATGATATTTTTGGCTGGAGCACCAGTTCTTTTGCCTTTCAATATATTGAGCTCCAATGTCTCTATTGCTAGTTCTTGTGTTATTCTAATTGTGGCACCATCATTTTTAAATTTTAAAAATCTTGATGCTTTTAATATTTTATCCTTGAGTTGGGGATTTTGGAATTTGACTATGAGTTTTCCTCATAGGATCTCTTTTAAATGGTGATTGGTGAATTTTTGCTATTTCTACTTCCCCCTAGTTCTAAAGCTACAGGATGATTTTCTTTAATTATTTCTCTTGTTATTGTATCAAGATCCCTTTTTTATCATAACTTTTAGGTAGCACAATTATTTTTATATTTTTCTCTTCTTGATATATTCTCTAAATATGTTGTTTTTCTTATAAGATGTTTCACTTTCTCTTTTATTCTTTTCATCATTCATATTTTGCTAAATTATTTCTTGATCTCTTATAATTTTGCTGGCTTTGCTTTGCCCAGTTCTGATTTTCAAGGTGTCTTTTTCATCCTTAAGATTCTGCATCTCCTTTTCTAATTGGTTGACTTTTCCTTTCATAACTTTCTTGTTTTTCTTGGATTCTTCTTCTTCGTTTTTGTTTTTCCTCCCTCTCTGTCATTTGATTTTAAAGTCTTTTTTTAAGATCTTCTATGAATTCTTTTTGTGCAGGTGACCATTTGACATTACTCTTAGGGGGTTTCTTTACTTCAATATGCTTCTCTGAAGATGAACCCCAGTCATCTCTATTTACATAATAGCTTTCTATTGTTGGATTCTTTCTCCTTTGCTTGTGCATTTTTTGTGGTGACAGCTTAATTTTTTGTAATTACCTCTAGCCCTGGGGTATGGAAAATGGTGCCTCTTGCCCCAGATCTTCAGTTCTTCCCTCTAGTCTGAAACCAAACCCAAACCTCCAACCTCCTATAAGTGCCCACAGCGAGGGACTTCTGCCCCATTGCTTCTGCACTCAGCAGGTGTGTGCTGTTCCTCTTGCCCCAGCCTGCTCTTCACAGAACAGCTGGGTCTGGCATTCCTTATCAGCAGAGGTTCCTTCAATCTTCCCAGGCTCAAATGCCAAACTCTCCCCTCACTCTCCAGGAGTAAAAGTTCCTGTAACCAACTAACCCCAGGACTTGCCAATTGTTAAAATGGAATCTAGCCTGGAGGTGTTTATTCTTTACAGTGACCAAACCTGGTCCTGGAATTTTTCTTCTAATCTTCACAAATTTTCCTAGAAAGCCCCATTCTTATTTATCTTATTTATCTCCACCCTCTCTTTGTTCACCCTGAGGTGCTATTTTAATTTATTTTTTTAAAGTGCTTTTTTTCCTTCAATATTATTTTGGGTCTCCTTTAGCAGCTGTTGACTTGTTTTTCATGGTTTTCTTGTATCACTCTCATTTCTCTTCCCAACTTTTCCTCTTCTCTTTCTTGATTTTTTAAAATCCTTTTTGAGTTCCTCCATGGCCTGCAACCAATTCAGTTTTCTTGGAGGCTTTAGATGCAGGAGTTTTGACTTTGTTGCCTTTTTCTGTTTCTATGTTTTGATCTTTTTTCACCAAAGAAAGATTCTATAGTCTGATTTTTTTCCCTCTGTTTCCTCATTTTCCCAGCCAATTCCTTGATTTTTTGAGCTCTTTGCCAAGGTAGGATTCTACTTCTAGAGTGGAGAGTGCTCTGTCCCAAATTTGAGAGATTTTTCACAGCTGTTGAAAGAGTTACTTCTAGGCACTTGCCTCAGAACTATGAGAAGGTCTCCCTCTCCACAGACACTAAAAACTCTGCCAGGCCGGTACCCCAAGACCAGGCCTTACCCCAAGACCACCATCCAAGGCTGTGATCCAGATTCAAGCAAGGCAAAGCAAGACTATCTTGCCTTAGGGCCATCAAAGATAAACCTACTATTGCCCTCTGATCAGCTGCTTGGTCTGCCTACCATGTGTAGACCTGGATTTCTGGAAGCAGCTGCTGTTGATGCTACTGCTGCTGCTGCTGTTGCCACCTCTGCTGCCTGGGGCTTGGCCCAGAAAGCACCCTTCTCTCACCTGGGTCCAACAGAGTTTCCCCACTGAACTTTTACTTTGTCTTTGGTGTTTATGGATTGAGAAGTCTGGAAACCTCCACAGCTACCTGTGATTCAGTCACCTGAGGCCTGCTCTCACTACATCTGTGCTAGAGTGGTCCATGTGGGTTTGCACTCTGTTCTCATACAAAAAGGGGTCTTCAAATTCAAATTACATTACCATTACAGAAGGTCTAACAGCTGATGTAATGTTCCAGGAAAAATATTCTGGTTCTTGATGGAGAAATCTGGTGTGATGGTAAAAGTAGGGGGTGGGGAATGAAGAGATGGCTGTCCTAAAAATCCTTCTTAAATGAAGATTCTGGAATGAATTCTCTGCTTTGCCTTCCAATCAGAGGAATATTATGAAGGGAATGCTGACTCATTTGTGGGTTAGCCTACATAGCTTTGAGACTGGAATAAATGATTAATGTTCTTTCCAGTTCAAAGTCCTGTGATTATGTGAAATAATTTCTTTCTTCCAAGCTTTCTACTCTGAAAATAAAATAAGTTGCTATTGTGGACCATGAATAGATTTTCAATCCTGATGGATGTGACAGTTAGCAAGCTGGTAATCTTTTTTTCCTCTCTTCACTTCTTCTAAGTCCTACTTAAGCAATTGGTTTATCTACTTTTTTCCCTCTTTCCAAATATGCATCTCCAAGCTTATGACATTTTCTTCTTCAATGCTTTTAACTCATATAAGTGTCTAATAAGACACAGAAACTAGTTTATCTAAATCTACTTCTATGTTGTTAGATTCCCCAAAGATGCTGCAGTGAAAGTGAACATAATTTTGGCTTTCCACTGTATACCTATTCTCCAGCATTGACTGACACTAATTTTTCTAGAGAGCATTGCAAAAATGTTAGTGGAGAATATATTGTTGGAGTGTTCCCAAATGAGGTGTTTGCTCATGCCTCTATGGTAGTATCCCTATAGAGATTAATATTGATTTGCTTTGGCATCTTCAAGAAATATAATTTGGCTGAATAATAAGTCATCAGTATTGTGCTTTAGGTCTCCCAAATACACTCTCCATGGGATTTGGCAAAGAGGCACTTGGAGATTTCCAAGTAAGAAGTTGTAAACGTTGTGCTTGAGGTCCTAGAATTGAAACTAACACCACCAAGCATATCTGGGAGAAATAACAAAATGTTTGGGCAACAAGAAAAGAGGAGCAGCATTATTTGGATTTGGTATATGTAAAAATTCTAGGTCTCTCTCATGACTTTAAAACAGGTCTTGTGTCTTGTACATATTAAACTCAGCCAGCAAAGATACATGAAGTAAACAAAAAGAACCAAATATTAATATCATCCAAGCCTGATAGAAAGCATGTGGATTCATGTACACTATACTCCTTTAATTTAAAGGCATCATTTTAAACACAATATTCTAAAACTGTACCCTTCAGGATCTATATGTGTGTGTATATCTATCTATCTATATATTTCTCTCTCTATAAATATACAAACACATATTTAGCCAGTGAACTAATTAATAACAGTTGAAAATTTGATTATGTTAACTATACAAACATTAAGGTTATGTTTTGTAATTACTTCCAAACTTCACTATGTTTGTCTCAAGACTGTCCTCGCTCCAGGTGAAGGTTTTGATGAAATGTTTTGTGGAAGGAACACATTCCTATAACAAGAACTTCAATTTAAAAGCAATGTATTCTAGTTAGTGACTTGAGGAAATTTTGGTTGACCATCATGTAGCCATTGCCCTTAAAATGATTCCTTAGCACTTGTGATGAAGACAAATTCAGTTTCATGTAATATTAGAGCTAAAAGGGAGGTGAGAAACCACATCTTCTGGCTCCCTCCTTCTGTTGTGAAAGAAATTGAGGCCCAGAGAAGTTAAGTCATGTCAAGACAAGTCAACAAAAATTTCTTAAATCTCTATTATGTTCCAGAAATTGTGCTAAGCCCTGGGATTACAGAATTTATCATGTGGTTGCCTCAATATGTGTGTGGTTCCCAAGGAGGTAAGAATAGATACCTATAGAGTCTCCTCCCCCCAACTCTTCCTGCTGGGAGGAGAAGCAGGATGTTGGGCCCAGAGACTGACCTGTTTTCCTCAGAGAGAGAGGATATAGGCCTAGAATTACATCTGTCTGCTCCCTTAAATATTATTATATTAGAGGAAGAAACTTTAAGTTTCAAGTTTATCTCTTGATTTCTATTTACTATTGAGGAAAGAGGGAAAGTCCAAGTTTTGTATTCAAGGCTTGACTTCTTTCTGACTAGATACCAGTTCCACAATGAACAAGCATAGCAAATTATGTGGAACCCATTTATCCAACTAGGTGGCAAAACAGAAATCAGAAATTATACATATGAGCATACATACCAGACAATACAGGTCAAAGGAGTTCTCACATTGGGAATAAGATATCTCAGCTCAACCAAGAGAGAGTCCAACTCTCACCCAAAAGGAAAATTTCCTGAATTCTGTACATAACAAGCTAAAGATAAAGATATCATAGAGACTGCCAATGTCTCTTATGCTGGTTTCTTCTCAGAATCTTTGTCTCACTTCAGCAAGCATCTTCTCTTCTGATGTTAAAAGCTAGAAGACACTGTATCTTTTCCCTCCAACCCTCTAACTCTACCCTGTCATTCTCACAGGCTTGGGGTATTGATCTCCATCAATAAAGAGAGAACTCCATACCAGTGAACTTTGGTGCTTGTATTATAAGAGGAAGAGAAAAACAAAGGCCCCAAACCAAAGTAACCAACAAATAGAAGCAGGCTCTGCCCTCTAGGATCATATAGTACAATGGAGGAGACAACATACAAACAGTTATATACAAACAAGATATAAACAGGTTAAACTGGATATAATTTTAGAGGGAAGACGATAAAATTATGAAGGACTGGGAAAAACTTCTATTAGAAAACAAGACTTCGAGGAAACCAAGTGAACTAGAAGGTAGAGGTGAGGAGGGAGAGAGTTCCAGGCTTGAGACAGCACCACTGAAAATGCCCAGAGTTGAGAGATAGAGTATTTCACATGAGGAATTTAAGGAGATGTGTGTCACTGGATCAGGGAGTACACATAGGGAAATAAGATGTATAAAGACTGGAAAGGTCGGAAGAGCCCAGGTTATGAAGAGTTTGAAAAGCTAAACAGAGGGTTTTATATTTGTTCCTGGAGGTAATTGAGAGCCACTAGGGTTTCATGGTCATATATTTGTGTTTTAGGAAGATTAGTTTGATTGCTAAGTGGAGGATGGGTTGGAGTGGCGAAAGACTTGAAGAAGGAAGGTCAGTCAGAACACTATTGAAGTATTCCAGGTGGGGGGATCCAAACTCTAACTGGAAAGCCAACAATTGTTCTAAAGCACAGATCCTGTTACATGCCACCCCAGCCCTATCCTAGGAAAGGAGTAGGGAACTATGGAAGTAGAATGTGGCACATCTTGTCAGATGTGGTCACTCTGCTGGATGTTTTCACTTTTATTTTCTAATTGAAAAGGAGAGTTCAAATTTGGAGGTAGAACTAGAAATCACTATCATATAAAAAATAGGCACTGTAGGATTATAGATCTAGGGCTGAAAAGTACCTCAGATGCCATTGAGTCCAAAACTTTAATTTTACAGACTTGAAAACTTAAAAAAAAAAACTTTGAAAAAATCATAATTGCAGAGGTGCAAGAAGCCATTTCATGCTTCTCAGAAAAGAACAATTAAAAGCATTTTCCAAATATAGAAAGGGAAAAACATTTATTAAATATGTGCCAAGCACTGTGCTAAGTGCTTTACAAATATTATCTCATTTTATCATCACAACAACCCTGTTAGGTGGGTGCTATTATTAGCTTCAGGCAGCTAGGTGGCTTAGTGTATAGAGCACTGGCCTTGGAGTCAGGAAGACCTGAGTTCAAATCTGGTTCTAGATACTTGCTAGATTATGACCCTGGGTAAGTTAACTTAACCCTGTTTGCCTAAATCCACTGGCAAATGAAATTATAAACCACTCTAGTATCCTTGCCAAGAAAACTGCAAATAAGGGGGTGGAGCAAAAGTAGGGACTTGTTTGAACTCTCCCCCAAGTCCCTCCAAATTTCTGTAAAAAAAAAATTACTTGAAAGAAAACCCCAAATAGGGTCACGAAGAATAAGAAATGACTGAATAACAACAACCAAAATATACTATCCTCATTTTCCAGTTGAGTAAATTGAGGCAAACAGAGATTAAGTAATTTGTTAAGAATCAAACAGTTTCTGAGGTTGAATTTGAACTCAAATTTTTCTGATTCCAGGTTTCCAGAACTCTACTGGCCACCTAATATGCTCATTAATTTGTCTTTCAATGTGAGAACCCCAGTCAAATGTCTTATTTTGCCCAAAGCAGATTACCAACTATCAGTAATGTACAACCTCAGTGAGATGCCTGAGTAACTAATGGGTTAAGTGACTTGGGAAGGGTTTGGGTCAGGGACAGGACTTAATCCTGAGCCACCTTGTCTCTTTGGCTAACTGATTCTCTACTACTCCAGAATGGCTTTTATATATGAATTTGTTAATTTATAAAAAAGTGATTTATAGGGTGCAATGTTTATGTTTCCTAAATCTGTATCAACATATTGTAACTACATTTGTGGAGATTATTTCAGACAAAGGTCTCACATGGACACTATTAGGTAGCAACCAAAGTAGCCCTTACAATCAATTCTTTATAACTTCTGGTTCATTTTGCACTACATTCGATGAAAACCTTTAGTTCTTTCCTATAGAGACCATAGATGCTTAATTCAGTTATTGCTTCCCTCATAATATCTAGGTAAATAGTCTAGGATTTTTCTTGTATTTCCTTCTAAGGGTCAATGTGTGTGTGTGTGTGTGTGTGTGTGTGTGTGTGTGTGTGTGTGTGTGTGTGTGTGTGTGTACAATCAAAGTTGCTTTTTATGTTATGAGTAAGAACTCCCTGTATAATTATAATTATGCTTTGAGAATTTTGTGCATTGAATATATTGCATTACATGATAAAACTGTTCAAAATAAAGAATAAGAACCGAAAGATTTAATTTTAGCCTATTACAGCACTATTTGGAAGACAAAATACTTTTTGAAAAATCTTTACTGCCCTTGAGAAACAAATCTTTAACCATCTGCTGAAATACTATACTTTAAATTTGAGCAGAACACTTTACAGTTGCAGATGCGAAGTTTTCTGTACAACACTAAGGTTGGTATCTTAAATCCCTGGTGGAGTGGGTTTTTTTCTATTCATTTTATACTTTAGGGAGTGCTTTCAATGAGTGATGAAGGGTCCCAAATTGTCCCCACCCCCACGTGAAATCAGCTTATCACGGATCACCATCTACATTAGCTTTTACACTAAATAGGAAAAAAGAAAGGAATCAGTGTGGTGAGAATTTTTTAAACAAATAATCTGTTATGATACCTCCCATCTTTTTCTTTCTTTCCATTTCTATGTTGGGATCTCAGTGGAACGTATTTAAGCTACATTTAAAATACTTCTCTGAGGTACTGAGATAGCAGGTGGTGGTACCAGCTCCCTAGAGATTAGCTAAAGAGTTTGTCTCTTTCTCTGTAGTTAACAGATTTAAAAATGAAAAATGGTTTTGCCTGAGAATTGCACTGGACTATTAAATATTCTAGAGACTCCATAGGGTTTGTATTATTGAATACAGGAATTCTCCACAGAGGAAATAGTAAAAATGAAATCAGAACAACTAGGGGGCTATTATTTCTATGACAAATGATTTCTTGAATTTGTAAAAAAAAAATCCATTAAGTAATAACTTAATGAGTCAGTATAGTTACAAAATCTTATCACATATATTAAACTGATGAGGTAGAATGCTGAGGTCTTCTCTTAATTTTGCCATTGAGATCATGGGCTTAAGCAGGTTGATTTCCTCAAGAAAGCAGAGTTATGGCGGTGCTCCTGAGTGCTACGGCAGGGGGAGTGGGGGGTGGGGAGCTCGGGACTCTTTTCTCTCACACAGACCGCGGGGGAGCGGGGGGATCATGTCGACCCCGGCCAGGAGGAGGCTCATGCGGGACTTCAAGCGATTGCAAGAAGACCCACCTGTGGGTGTCAGCGACGCACCATCTGAAAACAACATCATGCAGTGCAATGCAGTTATATTTGGGCCAGAAGGCACACCCTTTGAGGATGGTACCTTTAAACTAGTAATAGAATTCTCAGAAGAGTATCCGAATAAACCTCCCACTGTTAGGTTCTTATCAAAGATGTTTCATCCAAATGTCTATGCTGATGGTAGTATATGTTTAGATATCCTCCAGAATCGTTGGAGTCCAACATATGATGTGTCCTCTATTTTAACATCAGTTCAGTCTCTGCTGGATGAACCTAATCCCAACAGTCCTGCCAATAGCCAGGCAGCTCAGCTTTATCAGGAAAACAAACGAGAATATGAGAAAAGAGTTCCAGCTATTGTTGAACAAAGCTGGAATGATTCATAATAGACAACTGCTCTGTTCATCCTCCTCATCATTGCTGTGTATAATTTACCTCTCAGTAGAAAGCCTACCAGAAATTTTAAGTGCCACAGGTTTTAAGGATTTGCATACCTAATGTGTCTGCAAAAAAGAAAACAAAGCCCTTCAGTTTAGAACCTTTAAAAGCTTGTGTATCTTGATTAATGTACTTTTTATTGCATGGTATGAACTAAGTTATTGCTACATAAATTTGTAATATATCCTGTTTGTATTTTTTTCCAAGTTTATAATGTTGGTGTGAAGTTTTCATGACAGAATATACACATTTTGTAAATCTGTACTTTTTTCAAATATTGAATGCCTTATTTTTGAATTCTTTAGATTTTTAAATTGGAGAAAAGCACTTAAAAGTTTTTTATATATAAATATTACATGTAAAACTGTTAAATACATAACTTCAGTGCAAAAAAGAAAAAAAGAAAGCAGAGTTATTATGCCCAAGTGACAGAGCCAGGACTTGAGTATTGCCAGGTTTCTTTCTGCAAAACCATGCTTTTTTTTTTTTGCTTTGTTTTGTTTTTCTTTTTTGTTTTGCTTCTTACAATGTATACCCAAGGGTAGGAAACCTTTTCATGTTGGAAGGCTGTGTTAATATTTAGGTGTAATCAAATAAGGCTGTGTTCAAGAAACTTCAATCAGATATACTTAAAAATGTACATTATTTTGTAAAAGTCTAACTACTACCAGCACTTAATAATTTCAAAAAATGAAAACTACTTGTTAATTTTAAAGTTAATTAACCTTTTTTTTCAAATGTTTATTAGCATCTGGTTTACATCATTCATTTCTGCCAGATTTTGAGTTACTATTTTCCCCCTACCCACGATACCAAAATAGCAGTCCCACAGGATATCCCCTCATCCAATCTGGTCTCTCCCATATCTTTTCCCATACTCCCTTCGACTTTGCCGTTAGAGCAAGGTTAACCTCTGTGCCCCAATGCCTGTATATTTTATTTCCCAATTATATGTAAAATAGTATTAATAATAGTATTTATATATTTTTAAACATTTGATTTTAAAACTTTGAATTCCAGATTCATTCTCTTCCTTGCTTGTCACTCACCCTTACTGGGAAGATAAGCAATTCAGTATATGTTGTACATGTGTAGCTATGCAAACATTACCATAGTAGATATATTGTAAAAGATTATATAAAAAGGTATTACTTGCACCCCCTCTCTGAAGCCCCCACATACTCTGGCAAGCTGGTCACACACCCCAAAACCTGTACCCGAGACCACAATCCAGAACCAAGAAGGTTAAAACAAGAGCGATTACTGTTTGGACTGGTTGGCAGACCCTCCACAGTCCTCAGGCCAGGAGCTGAAGCTGCAGTGTCATTGCAGGCTGCTCTGCAGATACTCAGCATCTTCCTGCCCCCAGGGGAAGAAGCCAACATGCTCCCAAATACTCGTCCCGAAGTCCATATTGCCCTGACCTCTCACTTTGTCCTTGGAACCTATGTGTTGATAATTCTGGAAATGCCACAGCTGCTGGTGCTCTGGAGTCCCTCCAGTGGGCTGCTCTTCTGGCCACCCTGGGGCTAAAACCTGGTGTAGCAGCAAGCACCCCAATATCTCCAGGGTGACTGCCAACACAGGTTCTTAGATCTGCTTTTCAAAAGGAAAGCAACTCAAAATCAGTTAACAAGCTTACTTTAATCAAACAAACATACATTACCTAGTTCAGGGGAAAAAGGTCAGCACCCCAAACTTCAGTTACAGAACTTACAGATCAAACAGACAGGCTTCCAAACTGTCCCAACATTACATACATCAATACCAAATCACAGTTACCAGAGAGGGAAGCATCAACATCTGGGTTTTCAAAGCCGGGGGGCTCTCAACAACGGCTTCCCAGAGTCTCACCTGGTCAAATCACACAACACTTCTCAAAGTGAGCCCCAAAGCAAAGCCTCCCATCAGGGTTTATATAGCCTTCTCCTGGCTCAGAGAATGTAACAACCTTCTTGACCCACTGCCCAATCACAAAGTATCAAGGTGTGGGCTTTCCTGAAAAACAAGCCTCCCACCACAGGCTCCAGGTGCACTTAAGCTAGGGGCAGGGAAGATCTTTAAATTTGCATTTCCATTACACCTGGTACTCACACAGGCCTGGACTTCTTTCCCAGAGTGCTGTGCTGGTGCTCCCTGCTGGGCTGCCCAGGCTATCCTGAGTGGGAGGTTATTTTGTGGATTCTGTGTAATTTTGTGGATTCTGTAGCTCCAGAGTTTGTTCAGGGTCCCCTTTTAAAGGATTGGAAGTGATGGAAGCCGGAGCTGTGCAGAAGTGCTGTTTCTACTCTTCCATCTTAACTCCACCCCCATTAACTAACCTTTAAATGACTTCATTGTGTCTGGGTTTTTTTTTTTTTTTGGTAAGCATGTGAATATTTGGTTGCATCATGGAGGGCCACAGTTTCAGCTGATCCTCTAGATGGGTATTAGTCATTTGTGACTTTAAAGCCATCTTAATTTGGGTTAAGTAGGATAATAAAGATTCAAAGCAATAAGTGACAGAAAAACAAAAAAAAAGTATTTTTTTGGCCATGTTGCCAAAGGCATGGGTATTTTACTGCATTTTCCCCCATATTTAATTAGATCTTTCTTAGCAATAAACAATGATTTTAAAATGTCATCTACTGAGAGCTCAATTCTCTCTGTCGTTCTTTAAGTGTCTTGGTGATATCAACTAGGTGAGGCTGAAATGCTGATTTGAATGTGATGTCATGATTCTTGAAGTCAGTAAACCTTTCATGGTATTCTCCAATTAATAGGTCTATAACTGTTATAGACATATTCTTCAAATGATTTCCATATGTCATCCTGCTCATCAATGACCTTTCCTAACTGGGGAAAATGTTCATCTGAAATTTCCTATCAAAGAAGTGTTTTGAAAAACAACCTTTTTTTTCAAAATGTTTGGAAGTTTTGTCACATATCTGTAGACTTGCAAGGGAATATTCAGGTCATTTTGATTTGATATGATATGACACAGAAATGCAGCATTCCTATAGAAATCTTCTTTTAGTAATTTACATTGCTGATTTTGTCTATGAAATTTAAACATCTGTTCTTGCAAAGATAAGATGTTGGCTAACACTTGTCCCTACAGTAGCCAATGCAGAATGATACAGCAAATCCACAATGAATACCTAATTGTTCAACTTTAGCTTGTTATGAAACTGATGATGCCATATTACATTTGCATGAATACAGTTAACAATATTTATAACTTGTTACAAAGTGTCACTTAAAATAGCAGCTTTAGCACAGAGATTTTGCTGATGCAAAATACAATGATAAGAGCATCTTGATCTATTAATACTTATTTAAATCTGTGCAATAAAACCTTCATGTTTTTCTGTCATGGGAAGGGCACTGTCTGTAGATACACCCAATAAATTTATCAAATTCAGTCTGATTTTGTTACATTTATCTTGAAATTTGTTGAAGATATCTATTCCCCATATTCTGTTTGCAATACTGCCCAAACTGAGTAACTCTTTTTAGCAAAGAAAATCTTCTGTTGTGACCTGAATGAAGTATAAATCCTGTACCTTGTCAGTACTATCAGTTGATTCATCCAAAGCAATTCAATAATATGTTTTTTCCTTTTGAAGTATTGATTGAAGTTGTTTGGTTAAGTTGAAACCAAATTCATGCTGCCAGTCAGTTGATTCTTATTGAAAGAAGCAGTTGTTTGTACTTTGAAATTATGGGTTCTCAGAATCCTAAAACTTTGACAGTGCATTCTTTCATGATTTCTTTTTTCTTCTATCATGTTTTTTTTCTTTTTATTAATTTCTTTTTAGTTTTCAACATTCACTTCCACAAGATTTTGAGTTCTAAATTTTCTCCCCTCCAATCTCTCCCTTCCCCCCATTCCAAGATAGCATATATTCTTATTACCCCTTCCCCAAATCTGACTTCCCTTCTATCACCACCCCCTTTGTCCCTTCCTTTCTATTTTCCTATAGGTTAAGATAGTTTTCTATAACTCATTGACTGTATATCTCATTTCCCAGTGGCATCTAAAAACAATTTTTAACATTTATCTGTCAAACTTTTGAGTTCCAAATTCTCTCCCTCCCTCCCCACCCATCCTCCTTGAGAGGGTAAGCAATTCAATAGAGGTTATATATGTGTAGTCATACAATACACTTCTATAATAGTCATGTTGTGAAAGACCAACTATATTTTCCTGAATCCTGCCCCACTCCCCATTTATTCTATCTTCTCCTTTGACCCTGTTTCTCCTCAAAAGTGTTTGTTTATGTTTACCCCCTTCCCCAATCTGTCCTTCCTTCTGTCATCACCCCCTACCCACTTTATTCCCTTACCCACTACTTTCTTTCTTTTTTAAAGCAATTGGGGTTAAGTAACTTGCTCAAGGTTACGTGGCCAGTCATTATTTATGTGTGGGTGCTTATTCAAAGCCAGGACTGATCTTGGGTCCTCCCGACTCTGGGGCTGGCGCTCTACTTCACAGCACCACCTAGCCCCTTCTACTTTCTTTTAGGGTAAGATACATTTCCATACTCAAACTAGTGTGTTTATTACTCCCTTCTTAAGTCAAATCCGATGTAAGTTTCACTCATTCCCTCTCACTTCCCCCTTTTGCCTTCCATTATAAAAGCTTTTTCATGCCTCTTTTATGTGATATAATTTACCCCATTCTACCTCTCTCTTTCTCCTTCTCCCAATACATTCATCTCTCTCACGCTTAATTTTATTTTTTAGTTTATTCCTTGTATTTGAAATTAAAATTTTGTGTTCAGCTCTGGACTATTCAGCAAGAATGCTTCACAGTCCTCTATTTCATTGAATGTCCATTTTCCCCCTGAAGGATTATACTCAGTTTTGCTGGGTAGGTGATTCTTGGTTTTAATCCTTGACCTCTGAAATATCATATTCTAAGCCCTCTTATTTTCCCCGAAGCCCTCTTATCCCTTAATGAGGAAGCTGCTAAATCTTATATTTTCCTGATTGTGTTTCCACAATACTTGAATTGTTTCTTTCTGGCTGCTTACAATATTTTCTTCTTCACCTGGGAACTCTGGAATTTGGCTAGAGTATTCCTAGGAGTGTTTCTTTGGGGATCTCTTTCAGGAAGTGATCAGTCGATTCTTTCAGTTTCTATTTTCCCCACTGTTTCTAGCACATCAGAGCAATTTCCTTTGATAATTTCTTGAAAGATGTTGTCTAGGATCTAATCATGGTTTTTAGGTAATCCAATAATTTTTAATTTTTTTTTCTCCTGGATCTATTTTCCAGGTAGGTTGTTTTTCTAGTGAGATATTTCACATTATCTTCTATTTTTTGGTTTTGTTTTATAATTTCTTGATTTCTTATAGTCATAAGCTTCTACTTGTGACATTCTAATTTTTAAGGAATTATTTTTTTCAGTGAGATTTTGGATTTCCTTTTGCATTTGGATAATTCTGCTTTTTCAGGCATGCTTCTCCTCATTTGGTTTTTGGACCTCTTTTGCCCTTTGGGTTAGTCCATTTTTAAGGTGTTATTTTCTTCAGTATTTTTGAGGGGTCTCCTTTAACAAACTGTTGACTTGTTTTTCATGATCTTCTTGTATCACTCTCATTTCTCTTCCAACGTCCCCTCTGCTTCTCTTACTTTATTTTTAAAATCCTTCCTGAGTTACTCCATGGAATGGAACCAATTAATATTTTTCTTAGTGGCTTTGGATATAGGAGCTTTGACTTTGTTGTCTTCTTTTGGTTGTATGTTTTGATCTTCTTTGTCACCAAAGCAAGAATTCTGTAGTCTGATTTTTTCTCATTTGCTCATTTTCCCAGCAAATTACTTGACTTTTTAACTCTTTGTTAAGGTAAGATTCTGCTTCCAGTGTGTAGGATATACTGTTTCACACTTTAGGGGTTTTGTGCAGCTATTTTTAGAGACATTTCCAAGAAATTGTAAATTTTTCAGTTCTTCCAAATTGGTATGATCAAAGGATAGGTGTTTACGCTTGTTGTGACCCAT
Organism: Gymnobelideus leadbeateri; assembly: GCA_011680675.1. NCBI lineage: Eukaryota > Metazoa > Chordata > Mammalia > Diprotodontia > Petauridae > Gymnobelideus > Gymnobelideus leadbeateri. Next base: position 457,689 of record WOXC01012195.1, read on the forward strand.
GCTCTGGTCTGTGAATGACCCCAAGCATTCTTTTCTGCCTTCGAACTGTGGGGAGGATTCCCTTTTCATTGCCACCAGAACCTCTGCCATGCCAGTGTTCCTTTTTGCCCCAGGACTACCACCCAGGATTGTGACTCAGATCCAAGCACAGTCAAAGCAAAAGAATCCTGCCTCAGTGTCAGCAAAGAGATTCTTGCAATACCCTTCCAATCAGCTGCTTGATCCCTCCACTGTCTGTGGGCTGAGAGCTCTGGAAGCAGCTGCCCCTATCCTTGCCCACCACTGCCCTGCAGCTGGGACCAGACACAATCCTCTCCTATTTAAGTCTGACAGACCTTTCTTACTGACCTTCTAAATTGTCTTTGGCATTTGTCAGTTGAGAAATATAGAAACCATCCCAGCTTCCAATGATTCAGTCCCCTGAGGTCTCCTCCCAGTTTGCTGGGGGACCTGGACTATGCTGGAATTTTTTTTTTTCTGGACTGCTATCCTCTTTCAGATTGGTGCAACAACCCTTTCCTGTAGACCTTCTCTCTGTCATTTTGTGGGTTTTGCTGCTTTAGAATTTGTTTAGATTAATTTTTTGCAAGTATTTGGAGGGGTTGGAGGGACAGCTCAAGCAAGTCATGGCTTTTACTCCACCATCTTGACTCCACTTGAATCAACTCCCACATTTTCTGTATCATTGAATGACTTCACATTTTCCTCTATATAAAAACTACTTTATACATTTCTTCAGTGCATTATTTACAGATCTTATGGCTGCTTGAAAGAATCATTGAGAGGATTCTGGGAAGATGGTCAGAAAATTCCAAGCTCTCAAGATTTTCCTTGCCAAGAGAGATAAAACAGAGCCTTAGGACCAACAAAGCTGTAAAAATAAATAAGAAAGGGGGCAGAACAAGGATCCTCTGGGGAAAATCAAAGGAGATCTGAAGAAAAACCCCAAGATGAGACTTGGCAACTGTGAAGAGAAAACATCTCCAGGATAGGGACCACATAAACAGCAAGTGGCAAGCCCTGGGGTTAGCTGGGTTGGGAGGCTGCCTTGGGCCCAGCTACAGGAATTTTTGCCCCTAGGACAGTGACAGAAGTTGTGCGTCTGAGCCAGGAAGATCTAGGACCTCCACTGACATGGAATGCCAGACCCAGTTGTACTGGCAAGACATGGTGGGAGAGAATAAGAAGGAACTAGCACATACTTGGTGAATGTAGAAGCAATGGGGTGGGGATCCTGCTGCTGGCTGTGGGCACTTACAGGAGGCTGGAGGTCTTGGTTGGATTCAAGGTCAGAGAGGAGTACTGATGGAGGATCTGATGCCAGAGACACCATCTCCCTTATACCAGGACTAGAGGTAACTACAAAATTAAGAAATAAAAAAGTGCACAGGCAAAGGAGAAAGAATCAAACCATAAAAAGTTACTGTGGGAATAGAGAGGACTGTGATTCATTTTCACACTAGGATAGCAAAGCAAAGAAACCCTCTTCTATCCCATAGACTAATGTTAAATGGTAACCTGCCCAAAAAGAATTCATGGAAGAATTTTAAAGACTAAAAATCAAAGGAGAGAAACTGATAAAAAAAAAAAACTTTAAAAATGAAGGAAAAAAAGAGATTATGAAAAGAAAGTCAACCAGAAAAGTAGATCCAGAATCTTTTTTTCCCCTTTCCTTTTTAAAAAAATTATTTTAGACTCAAAAGTCAGAACACAAATACAGAACAGAAAAAAAGAAACAAAAAACATACCATAAACTCAAATATTGGAACTTAAATACAATGTAAGAAAGAAAAAAAAAACATGTCATGTGCATAGCAGGACATGAGAGGAATTAAAATATGTAACAATACATTTTCATTTCAAGAAAGCCTAAATGATAAATAATACTCATTGTGTTGCGAATTGTTCATCTTTGCTTCCTTTTCAGTTTTCTTTTTTTCTCTGCTGTGCACTTTTTTACTTTCTTCTTTTTTTTTCTCCCCCCAACCCTCCAGAAGGCTGCAATAAGGTTTAGATATGTTTCTCTATAGCTATAAATATATACATTTAGACATATACAATACAAATCTGACATATACTTTCCCAAATATGTTCTATTACTGATCTTTGTTTTTATGTTTATACATATCTCTTATTTCCTATGCTTCCTGCCTCTTCTACTTTACTTCAATCCACTACCTTGCCCTCCTATTACTGACTTACCCTGCTCCAAGGATCCCTCCCATTTCCATAAATCTAAACACCCTTCTTTACTACCTTTTACCTATTCCCTCATTCTCCCCTAGAAAGATCCTTCTTTTGTCCTAGCCCCCTCCCTATACCTCTAGCATTTTGTTTCTTCTGAATTTAGAAGACTTTTATATTCTTCTAAACATATATGTATTGTTCCCTCTTAAACCCATTCCCAATGAGAGTAGGTTACCAGAACTACCAGCCCTCCTCCCCCATCTAATTCTTCTGTATTGATCCTTCCTCTTGTACCTCATTTGTATAAAATAATTACTCTTTTTTAGCTGTTCTTAAATGATTTTACTTTAAAAATTCATATCATACTCAGGACAATCTTTCTTATGGAGCTACCTAATTATTAATAAGAATCTTAGACATGCATTTTACATTTTACATATATAAAAAGTAAACAATCTGTCCTTATGAATCCCTTCTTATCAGTCTTTGGTGTATACCTTATATATTTCTCTTGGTTCTTGCGTGTCGAATCTTTTATTAAGTTCAAGATTTTTTTTTAACAAAGTTTTAAAAGTCTGAGAGTTTATTAAATGTCCATTTTTTTTTTCATTCAGGATAATACTTAACTTTGCAGGGTATGGTATTTTTGTCTGAAGCCCCAGTCCTTTTGCTCTTCAATATATTGTGTTCCAAGACCTGTGGTCCTTTAAGGTCTCTGCTGATAAGTCTTGTGTCATTCTAATTGTGGCACGATCATATTTATATTGGTTTAATCTTGACGCTTTTAATATTTTTTCCTTGAACTGAGGGTTTCAGAATTTGTGATATTCTGTGAGTTTTCCTCATGTGATCTCTTTTAAGTGATGATTGTTGGTTTTTTTCTATTTCCAACCCCCCCCACCCCGCCCTTGTTCTAATGCTTCAAGACAATTTTTCTTTAATTATTTCCCACATTATTTTATCAAGATTCTTTTCTTGATCATAACTTTCTGTTAGATTATTTTTGTATTTTCTCTTCTTGATCTCTTCTCTAAAGATGTTGATTGTCTAATAAGTTGTTTCACTTATATTTTTCATTATTTATAATTTATTAAATTATTTTTTGATCTCTTATAATTTCACTGACTTCGCCTTTGTCCAGTTCTGATTTTCAAGGTGTCATTTTATTCCTTAAGATTCTGCATCTCCTTTTCTAATTGGTTGACTTTCCTTTCAAAGCCTTCTCGTTTTTCTTTTATTATTCCTTTTTTTAAAAAAAATTCCTCCATCTCTGTCATTTGATTTTCAAAGTCTTTTTATGATCTTCTATGAATTCTTTTTGGTCAGGTGACTCTTTAGAGATCTCTTTACTTCCATATCTTCATCTGAAGATGAACCCTGGTCATCTCTATTCCCATAATAACTTTCTGTTATATGATTCTTTCTCTTTTGTCTGTGCATTTTTTGTGGTAGTAACTTAATTTTTTATAATCACCTCTAGCCCTGGGGAATGGGAAATGATGCCTCTTGCTCCAGATCTTCAGTTCTCTCCTCTATCCTGGAACAAAAGTCAGATTTCCAGCCTCCTATAAGTGCCCACAGTATGGGTCTTTCTGTCCCCCTGCTTCTGCACTCACCAGATGTGTGCTGGTTCCTTCTTACCCCTATCCTCTTCTCAGTACAGCTGGGTCTGGCACTCCTTATTAGCAGAGGTTCTTTCAATCTTCCCTCGATATCTAGGGGTAAAAGTTCCTGTAGTTGGGGCTGATGCAGCCTCTTAAAACAACTAACCCCAGGATTCACTGCTTGTTGTTAAAATGGAACCTAGCCTGGAGGTGTTTATTGGGATTTTTCTTCTGATCTTCTAAAATTGTCCCAGGAAGACCCTGGTTGTGTCCCTATTCTTATTTATCTCCAACCACACTTTGTTCACCCTAAGGTGCTCTTTTAACTCTTTTGTGGGGGAAAATCTTGAGATCTTGGAATTTTCTGACCTACTCTGCCATATTCCCAGAAGCCTCTCTCAATCCAGAATCTTAAGGAAGAAAATGACTCCTTGAATATCAGAATTGGGGGAGAGGAAGCCAGTAAAATTATAAGAGATCTAGAAATAATAAAACAAAATAGAAGGAATGAAAAAATTGAAGAGAATGTGAAATACCTCATAAGAAAAACAACTGAACTGGAGAATATATCAAGAAGAAAAAACACAAGAATAATAATAGGACTACCTGAAAACTGTGATTAAAAACAGAATCTGGTTATAATAATACAAGAAATAAGGAAGGAAATTATCCTGAAGCATTAAAAATAGGGGAAAGTAGAAATTCAAAAAATCCAATGACCACTACCTAGAAAAGATCCTATGAGGAAAATTCATGGGTATGTTATAATCAAATTCTAAACCCTCTACTTCCCCCAGCTCAGGGATAAAATATTACAAACAATAAGAAAAAACAAACCAATTTACATATGATGGTGCCACAATTAGAATCACACAAGACCTAACAGTGGCAACACTAAAAGACCAGAGGTCCTTTATACCATATAACACTATATATCAAAGTGTAAAAGAACTGAGTTTCTAACCAAACATATCTTACTCAGCAAAGCTACGCATAACTGAGTGAAAAAAATGGCTATTTAACTAACTATCAGGCTTTTAGGACTTTGTTTAAAAAAACAAAATAGCTTAATAGATAATTTGACATATAAGAGCCAAGAAAATGTACATATCAAAGACCAATTACAAGGGATTTAATAAGGATAGAAGGTTTATCTTTTAGGTATAAAGAATGTAATATGTATGTCTAGGATTGTTATTAGTAATTGGGTAATTCATAAGAATGATTGGTAGAGCTAAGCATGATACAACTTCAAAAAGTAAAATTGTCCAGGAACAGCTAAAAAGAGTAATTATCTTATACAAAAGAGGTGCAAGATGAAGAAATGATATACAAGAATTATATGGAAAAATTCATTGGGAATTGATTTATGAGGGAAACAATACATATGAATATAGAAGAGTATAAAAGTCTTCTGAATTTAGGAAGAAAAAATACTAAGGGGATAGGGAGGGGGAAAGAATAAGGAAGGAGTCTTTGGAGGGGAGGATGAGGGAATAGGTCAAAGAGGCATATAAAAGGATGTTTAGATTCATGGGAATGGGAGGATAAGGGAGGAAACTTTGGAGGGGGGTAGTTTAAGTAATAAGAGAGCAAGGTAGTGAGTAGAAGTAAAGTAGAGGAGTCAGAAGGGATAGGAAATAAGAGATTCACACAAACATAGAAACAAAGACTAGGAGTAGAATCTGTTGGAAAGCCTATGTTTATATCTGTCTGTATGTGTATATCTATATCTATATCTATACTTATATCTATATCTATACTTATATCTTTATCTATACCTATATCTTATATCTATATCTGTACTTATATCTATATATTTATCTATATGTATATGTATATCTTTATCTTTATCTATATCTATATCTCTCTATATCTAGATATAACCATGTTTAATCATAGCCTTGTGGGATGAGAGGGAAGAAGGGGGGGGATCAACAAAGTGAAAAGTGTACAGCAGAAAACAACAGAAATGCTACATAGAAGCAAAGAAAATGGACAGCTCTCAACATGTGTCTAGAGTTGCATACATCGGCTTTCTTGAGATGGAAATTTATTGCTATACATTTTGAATCCTCTCTTTGATTCTGCTGTGCACCTGCCATGGTTTTTTCTTGTCTCCTTTTACATTTAAGTTTTAATATTTAAATTTATTATATTTTTTCTTATGCATTTAAATTTTAATAAAAAAGAGAAAAATTTTTTTTTCATTTTTTTAAATTTCTACAATACAACCTTTTATACCTCTCCCTCTAATTTAAAATATTTGTGGTCCTTATGAGTGTTATAATGCTGATGAACATTGAATTTCTTTCATATTGATATCACAGTTTCACAAAGCACACAGATCATCTTATATTTAGCAGAAATAAGACAATATTGCAATTCCCCATGCTTATTAAAATCCATTTTTTTACTTCAATGTTCTCTTGGTCTTCTTTGACATGATAGGCTGTTAAGCAGACATAATTAAAAAATACTGTTGAGCTGTGCAACTATCCAGAAATTCCACTTCAAAGACAAACACAGTACACCATTATCAATAGTTGATAACAGATTGGTGTACTCGACCCCCTTTAAACTCTTGCCTAGCAGTCTTGTGTGGTAGTGGCACCAGGCAGATGGGGGAAGGTAGAACTAAATAACGAGGGTAGCAACCATCAATTTAGCCCTTATGTCTTACTGATGTTCTAATTATGCTGGTCAATCTAGCAGGATTCTTTCTTTCTTTCTTTCTTTCTTTTTTTTTAACAAATGCTTTATTAATTTCTGGTTTACATCATTCATTTCCACCAGATTTTGAGTTACCAGGATTATTTCAATGCAATGTGTTTTATTCTTTGGTATTTTAAATACAATTGTTTAAAATATATAAATATAAAAGACAAAATAAATGTGTTTATAAAAATAAATGTATTTGTTCTGTAAAATTTTAATTTAGTCAAAAGGCCACATGTAGGAACCTATAAGGCCACAGATTCCCATCCCTGCTGTAACCCATAGATTGTGTGTGTGTGTGTGTGTGTGTGTGTGTGTTTGTGTATGTTTATAAATCATGAATTATTTGATAATCTCTAAATAAAACTTGGAAGCTAAAATTTTAGGAGATGACATCCATTGATGATGAATCAGAAATGTACACAAAACATCTTAAAAATTAATGTCAGTGACATAATATTAAATTTACAATGTTTTGGTTTATAGACTTCTGAATAATGTGCCTGTAGTGGAAACTGAACTGTTCGCTACTTAGTTATCTTTCTCCCCCAGCCTTGGGATAGTTAATATCCATGACCTGGGTAAGTTACTTAACTTCCATCTGTCTCAGTTTCCTCAAATGTAAATGGTGGATAATAATAGTACCTATGTCCCAGGGTTGTTGGGAAGGTAAAATGAAACATTATTTATAAAGCACTTAGCACAGTGTAAATACTTGTTTCTTTCCTTCTCTCAGTTGACTCTCCAATTTGTTGTTGTTGTTGTTGTTGTTGTTTTTGTGTGTGTGTTATTTTTGTTGTTTACTGTTACTTCCTCCAGAAACCTGATCACATTTGCTGGTGGTTTAACCAAATATTCAATTAACCTCTCCAAAGGGGTAAGGTAGTTGAATCTTACAATTAAATGCTACATGACTGTAGAGCTACTGCATTTGGATTGATTTTTGGCTTCATCTTTCAAACCAATGATAATACATTTTAAAAATAATATTTGATGTTTCTCCCAATTCTAAAAGTATCTACTCTGAAAATGCAGTAAAAGAAAGTAAAGATATGCTATTGATCATATGTCAGGTCTATAGGAGAATTTTCATTTTATTTTAAAGAACTTGATATTCCCAAATAAATATGGATAATGAATTTACCAAGGACAACTATGATATATTTTTTTTTCCATTTGAATAAGACTAGATAATAGACTTGTCTTATGACAACACACTGAAGGAAATGTTTGAACTTGAAAAATCATATTATGTTTGGGTTTTGGGTGAATAAAGAGTTCTGGCTTATCAAATAAAGCAATAAAAATTTTACAGCTATTCATAACATATTTGTGAGAAAGGGGTTTTTCTGCCATAGTTGTTTTATTGAGTTATATAGTCAATCTATTTTAAAGGTGGAACTTCAATCCTGGTCTTTCTGATGATGACCAAGACTACTTTTCTTTCCATTATTCAACACTGACTATCACAACTACAGCTTTAAAAACCATATATTCCTCTCAAGTAATGTTATAAAAAATTATTGATATCACATCATCGATGACAACATATTTTGTAAAGCAAACTCAATGATCCAATTAATAATATTATTAGTGTGGTTCTTGTTTTTGTTTTATAAATACCACTATTGTAAAATATTTGTATCAATTAATATTTTAAGTTAAATATGTTATTATTTAATGTTATTACTTAACATATTAAGTATATCTCTTATTAATATGTTATTACTTAACTTATTTATCATGGTAACTTTTTGAATTTGGTAGATTCAAAGATCCTGGTTCCTCAGTCAGTGCTGGCTACACTTTGGAAGGAATCCTGGGCAATAACTCTAGCTCCCTTGGAGAAGAAGATGACTGTCAGGAGGAACATGACCCCTTGACAGAACAAGCAGGTTCTAGTCCATGTTCAATGACCTACTCAGAGGGCCTCAGGATAAAGATACATAATCCCTTTAATCACCTAGACACAGTATATCCACAGGTGTCTGTCTAGAAGTAGCTCAAAGGGAGGCAAGGATAGATACCTCTAGAATCTCCTCTGCCTACCTTTTTCTACCTTTCCTGCCAGGAAAGGAAGTAGGAAATTTGGGTGGCAGATGGGGCTGGTTGCTTTGCACTCCTTAGATAGTGTGGCTAGAATTATATCTATTTACTCTAAATATTGTTAATCTTTGGGTGGAAAATTAAGTTTCAAGCTGCTTATTTTTATTCCTTTAACAGGGAAGACTTGCTTCAAATTATATGTATCCACACACACATACATATATGCACACACACACAAAGTTTGACTCCCCCACCAAATGCCATAAAAACTACATATAGTGAATAGTAAATGAGAATATACCCAATGTGAATGAACTCTCCCATTGAGAGTGAGATAACTGGAGAGAGAGAGAGAGAGAGAGAGAGAGAGAGAGAGAGAGAGAGAGAGAGAGAGAGAAAGGAAAGAGCCTAATTATTACCCAAAGAAAAAATCCTTGAAATCTCTTGTGTGATAAGCTGGTGATAGGGACATGATCAGCATGCTGGGTCATCTTTATGAAAAATAATTTTATTTTGTTCAGTAAATCTACTTACTTCTTAGGAATTGCAAAATTAATTGGAAGTCCAATACAGAATCCACCTAAACCTTTTTCTATTATTAGATTAGATTACAGTAACAGATTTTGGGGTGTGGGAGAAGCAACTGCAAAAAGTTTTTGCGTGACCTTTCAGAAATCAATGCTGAGATTTAGGACTTGAAAAGAAAACTGCCCCAAACTTAGCTCACTGTGATGACCCAACCAGAATCAAATCTCATTCTCTCTCATCCTCTCTTTCTGTGATATTCCAAGCCTATATTAAATTGAATGGCGTTTAAAATCAAGATCTAGCTTAAACCCAAAGAGTACCCTTTTCCAGGGCAGGTGTTAAATAAGAGTAAATCCCACATATTCCCTCCTGCTTCAAAACCTTGAAGCCTTGAGGGTATGCCAGAAGCCAACATGAGCCTAGTAATTTCTCTATCTTCTTCCTTCTGAGTTTTGGCCAAATTGACTATATGGTTCTTTGAGATTATGAACTGTTCAGGTTTTCTGTTTCTTAAGACTTTTAAACATTCAGGTAAAGGTTCATTTTGATTTTTCCTTCTATTATTTACATGATACATAACTTTCTGTTTACTACAGCTATTTTTATCTAAGCCTAATATGAGTAGATAATATTTCACAATAACTTGAAATTGAAATGAGAAATGTGAATACAAATGAAGTGCCAAATTCCTTGTTATTCTCCCACCTCACTCTTTCATCTTAAGCATTGCCCTTGAAGAGAAAGGTTGGAGAGGATGATGTAAGCATCTAGGTACTAGTCTGTTACCTGATTTAAAAACTTTTAAATAAAGAAAATCACTCCAAAGCTCCATTAAGATTCAGGGATGTTCCTGGCCTTTGTCACATCTCAAATATTCCAACAGTCAACCAGAATTACAACTATTCACAAGTTTGAATTACTTGTTGATGCATGAGTACTTGGCATTGCCTTGTCCACAGGAAACTTGAACAACTTTTGTGGCTAAATTAATGTATGAGATCTGGAGAAAGTCTGAGTTCTTCTTCAGTTGCAGAGGAATTTGCAGAAATTTCCTCTCCCAAGTAGTACTAAAACTGAAAGCTCCTCTTGGTCTGGATATCATCAAGAGTCTGTTGCAATTCTTCATCTTTAAATCCGCCCTCTATCTTGGAATCAGAGCCTTAACTTCTTTTTTTGTTTGTTTGTTTGGTTTTTGGAGGACAATTGGGGTTAAGTAACTTGCCCAAGGTCACACGGCTAGGTTTTTGTTTGTGTGTGTGTGTGTTAAGTGTCTGAGGCCAGATCCAAACTCAGGTCCTTCTGACTCCAGGGCTGGCACTCTACTCACTGCACCACCTAGCCACCCCAAGAGCCTTAACTTCTTATGCTGTCTCAGGACAAATGTTTGCTAAACAGGTCAACTCTAACTTATGGAACCTTTTCTGGAGTAACAAACTCAGAACTCTAGTTTCCCTGTTTTGAAAATGACTAAAACATGTAGTGTAATTGAAAGTTTTCATGAAAACTTTTGAAATTTCTTGTTCCTCCTCTTCACATTTGTTTTGTTGCTTTCTATGCTCTAGAAGCACGTGGACTTTGGGAGTTAGAAGACTTTCTGCTGTCTCAAACTCGATAGGGAAGAAGATCTACAAGGCATCTTTCTTCACATTGCTGGCCTGAGGGTTGCTGCCTTTGGCCACCATCATGCTCCTGCTCAGTACCAAAAACTGAGTCCTCTTTATGGAGACTTCTTCCTAGAGTCTCTGTCCCTTCTGAAACCTCTTTCTGAATAGAATATGGAATGGAAGTTTTTTTCCTTGAAGCTGGAAGCTAGAAAAATCAAAATCTTTCTTCTCCCAGGTCTCAACAATTCTGACCTTAGAGTAGGAACAAAACACTGAGCAACTGATTTCTGCCACTGAGAACTGAGTGTTATGCAAATGATTGAAGATTTATCTATGCTTCTTAAAGTGTGGGTCTCAACCCCATATGGGGTTTCTTAATTGAGTGTGGGTGTTGCAAAAAATTTGGCAATAGTAAAAGGTTTCTCAACATAACCATAAATTAAGTCAAAATCAAATGTGTAATTAATCTGAGGTGTTTCTGGCAGAGCTTGCCCATGTTGTATCATTCAACTTCACTAATATCTTTGGTTCTGAACACACAATATGCACACTTTGCACTGCTCATGCCGTCAAGCCACTAATGGCAATGAACACTGCCAGAAACAACTTGGCTCAGATTCAAGACTATGGTATGTTATGAATTGCAGTGTTTTTACTGTACATATAAAAACCTTAATTGAATTTTGGCTTGGGATTAGGACAGAATTTCCAACAATTTCATGGAACTATATATATGCCTGCCATTTTGTACTATGTACTTATGTAAAGAGGTGTTATCAGCATTGATGATTATAAAAATCAAAATATTAATCAATTCTGAAAAAAATGAAGATCTCTGTGTCCTGAAGTATAAAATATTTGGACAATATTTAATTTTTATGTAAAAATAAACAAGCACATCTATCTTCTTAGTATGCAAAACTGCTTTCATATTTTTTTCCTTTTTTTTTTGGAGGGCAATTGGGGTTAAGTAACTTGCCCAAGGTCACACGGCTAGGTTTTTGTTTGTGTGTGCGTTAAGTGTCTGAGGCTGGATCCGAACTGAGGTCCTTCTGACTCCAGGGCCGACACTCTACTCTGTGCCACCTAGCCACCCCTTTCATCTTTAATAAATGGTAAAATTATGTATATACCAAAGAATAGTCTTAAAATAAATTTCTTTATGATTTATTATCAGTAAATGTTTGATTTGTATACCTATTTTATGTACCTATGTACCTGGGGTTGCATAAAAATTTCTCAGGCAAAAAGTGGTTACTAGTGGTAAAAGTTTAAGAAGCCCTGATTTAGATTTATAATGAAGCCACCTAGTAACACCCAGAAAAAATAAAAAAATAATTTCCAAGATTCTGACCCTCTCTTATTAGGTGCTAACTTCCTACAGGACTGAATCTGATCTAGTGACTACCTGGGTGACTCAGCAGTATAGATGACCTTCCCTTAGGGTCAAGGACAATGGACCAACCTATTCTTGTTTTGTTGTTCAGTTGTTTCCTTCCTTCCTTTCTGTCATCAATAACCTTTTATTATTATTATTATTATTATTATTATTATTATTATTATTATTATTTTGCTTTTTGGAGGGGGGAAGGTAGGGCAATTGGGGTTAAGTGACTTGCCCACGGTCACACAGCTAGTTTTTGTATTAAGTGTCTGAGGTCAAATTTGGACTCAGGTCCTCCTGACTCCAGGGCCAGTACTCTATTCACTCTGACACCTAGCTGCCCCCCAATGACCTTTTAATTGCTAAACCCAATAACCTTTTGATAGCCTTTTCTTTTTTAATATAATTAATTAATTTCTAGTTTTCAACATTCACTTCCATAAGATTTTGAGTTTTAAATTTTCTCCTCTTCCCTTTCCTCCCCACTCCCCAAGATGGTGTGCAATCTGCAATTATTATCTCTTTGGGATACAGACCTGCAAGTGGCATTGCTGGGTCAAAGGGTATGGACAGTTTTATAGCCCTTTGGGCATAGTTCCAAATTGCTCTCCAGAATGGTTGAATCAGTTCACAACTCCACCAACAATGTTTTAGTGTTCCTGTTCAGTTGTTTTCAGTTGTGTTTGACTATTCATGACTCCATTAGGGGTTTTCTTGCAAGAGTGGTTTTCCATTGTCTTCCCCTTCTCCATGACTATTCATGTAAATGTCACCTGCCTTTTTCCTCTAACACTTATGTTCTAATTTAGGGGGTTGGAATGGTGAGAGGATACTGGGATAAGAGCTAGTGTATCCCAGAAGTGAATGTACTCTTTCATCTTTATTTTAGTTTTTATTTTTCTGGTAGAATCTTACTTAGAGAGCAAGGACTACTTTAATTTTTGTCATTGCATCCCCAGTGACTAGCATAGTGTCTGGCACAGTAAGTGTTAATTAATACTTGTTGATTGATGATATGCATATTTTTTTACTCAATGACTAGCAGTATATTGGTATTTTAAAACATTTTTTAAAGTATCATATTAGATTATATACTGCTGGCTATAAACTGTTTGAGAATACTGCCAGTATGTCTTTTGTAATGGAATCACTGAGAGGAAAACATGGTCTTAGTTGGTGCACAATAAATGTTTAATGAATTGATAATGTGTGTAGGTAGGCTCTGCCAGTGATATTTATTTGGAAAAGCAGATCAATTTTTCTTGTTTGAAGTTGCATGCTGCACATTTCTACAATCCATGTTTTATTTATAATACAATAAAGGGAAATTGTCTCATTTTCTATGGAAGACATTTCTATTGGTGCTACGTCTAATTCTTGAAGACACTTATCACCTTGTCTTTGTATTCAATTTTTTTAGAGATGGAAAGAAATATCTGAGCCTACAGAATACTGAGAGTTTAACAAAAGGCTTATTCGATCTTTGTGACTGCTAGAGAGGTTATAGAATAAATTAGTTTCCTGAGGCCATGAGCATGATATCATTTAAACATCTTCAACCATAGTTAGAAATTTTCCAGGTATCCATAAACTAGGAGAATAAAATTTGTCAATCATTCTTAAATCAGAAAAAAACACCAAGGAAAATGAAAATTAGATATAACTTTCCTGTCAAGCTTAATTAAGGCTGTTAGATTAAAATAAAAGTCTTTTGTCATAGCAATTAAGGTAATACTTGGGAATATGCAATAGTCTTTCTATTCATAATAAATTCCTATAATTAAACTGCTGGAAGGGTATAAACATATCCCAAACATAATGAATTGCATTTTCAAAGAAAAACACATTTGAATATGGAAAACAAATTGAAAAATTTTAAATGCTCTCTCCTAGTTTTAATTCTATTAATTATTCTATTAATATTAAATTAATAAAATAATTAAATTAAATATTCTATTAATTCCCAAAGTAATTATAATATTATAGGTCTGGAGTTATAAGGGACACTTGAGCTCAGGCCAATTCTGTCATTTTACAAATGAGGAAACTGAGGCCTATGGAAGTTAAGTGTCTTGTATAAAATAACATAATGAATAAGTGGCAGGATTCAAACATAGACCTTCTGATTCCAGATCATGTTCTGTGCTTTATGCAAGTTCATTTTCAGCTAAGGGTATAAGCAAAGTTGTTATGGAGGGAGTGGTATCTAAAATTTGCTTTGCCATAATAGAAATATTTCAACAAGAAGAAGTGAGGAAGGAGTCTTTCCAGTCCATTTGATAAGAAAGACAGAGCTTCTGAAGTTGCACAGTAAGAGATATGAGGAGAAAATTTGTTGGGATCATATTGTAGGAGGTTTTAAATGACTAATCTTCAAATTAGCTTGTGCTCATCTAGGTGGCTCAGTGGAAAGAACACAAGACTTGAAGTCAGGAAGATATATTTGAATCCCACCTCTTCCATTTATTATCGGTGTGACTTTGTCCAAGTCAATTATCCTCTGTCTGCCTCAGTTTCCTCACCTGAAAATTACAATAATGGTAATACCTACATTCCAGGTTGTTACAAAGATAAAATGAGATAATATTTAGAAAGCACTTTGAAGATCTTGAAATACTATGTAAATGCTAGCTATTGTTATTTTTATTTCTTGGGGGGTATTTTCATTTATTATTATTATTATTGTTATTGTTATTGTTATTATCATTATTATTATTATTATTATTTAGCTGGACTTATTTTGAACACATTCAGGACAATATTTCTATTCCCTTCTTTATCTATCCCAGCCTCCTAAAGCACTGATATTGAAAGCCTGTGATGAGTACCCCTATCATAAGAAATGACAGGGATGGTGGATGGAATGAAACAACTATATTCTCATTGCATTTGGCTTAGGGAGGGGATGACATATACATTAAATAGGTTATCTCACCCTACAGGAGAGTAGGGGAGAATGGGATGAGAGTGAGGATTATGGAAGAGAGGGTAGACTGGGGTCAGGGAAGTTGGAAACATCCACTTTTGGAAAGGGACAGGATCAAAGTAGAGAATAGAACAAGTGGGGGGTTGGATAGGATGGAGGGAAATACAGTCAGTCTTTCACAATATATCCACTATGGAAATGTTTTGCATAGCTACACATGTACAACCTATATTAAATTGCTTATCTTCTCAGTAAGGGTGGGTAATGAAGGAGGAAGGAAAAGAATCTGAAATTCAAAGTTTTAAAATCAAATGTTTAAAAAAATATATATATGTATATGTATGTATATGTATGTATATATATTTTTTATTATTATTATTTTACATGTCACTGGGAAATAAGATATACAGGCACTAGGGCATAGAGATCCATTGTGCCCTACTGGAAAGTTGGAAGGAAGATAGGGGACGACATGTCAAGAGCATATTGGGGAAAGGGATATTCAGTGGAATTGCTGTTTTGGGGTGGTGGGTAGGGGTAAAATGGGGAGAAAATTTGTAACTCAAAATCTGGTGGAAATGAATGGTGTAAACTTTTATAAAAAAGAGAGAGAGAAAAAGAAATGACAGGGAATCTGGTAAGGCCAAATGATAGTGGTTTCTTATATGCCGTCCATCATCCTGGCACATTCTGTATGTCACTACTCTGGTACTTATCAGTGCTCCATTAATACTTGATGACTGGATTGAATTTACATGCAATATATATGTATATATATAATTTCTAAGGAAAAATATTCAAATGCAACTGACTCAAATCTGTCTTGCAATTAGAGACATTTTTATAAGTTATTTCTTAAGATAAGGATTGATTAGATAATTCTTAAAAGAAAAGAAAATGAGAAATAGCATCATGTTATGGGCTAGGGCACTGGTCTTGGAGTTTGAAAGACCTACGTTCAAATACTTTTTGAGACAGCATTTCCTATGTGAACATGGTCAAGTTACTTAATCTCTTAAAAACCTCAGTTTCCTCATCTGTAAAATAGAGACAATATGCTTTTATCTGCCCTATAGGGTTGCCATAGTAAGTAAATGTGCTATTATTACAAAATGTGAAATCACAGATTCAAGACCTTCCTTCTTCTACCTCAAACTGATCAAAATTCTTATCCCTAACAGCTCTCTAAAATGAGATCTGAGATCATAGATTTAAAACTAGGATATCATGTGGTTCAACATTTTATTTTGTAGATAAGGAAACTGAAACTCATGAGGTTAATTGACATGCCCAAGGTCATACAGCACGTGCCATTGGTAAGATTTGAATTCATGTGATTTGACTCTGGAGCAGTATTCTTTCAACTGTATCATATTCCCTCTGTATTTCCTGAAAATAAATTTTACAATGAGGATGAACTTCTGTGTTAATGGCTTTAAGAAATCACTCCATGCCTCCAAAATTGTCTGGTTTATTCCCAGAGAAACCCAAAATTTTAATAGAGAAAATATGAGGTAGAGAGAAGTAGGTAGGATAATTGGCTAATCAGAAGGGAATACTGTGCTGCCATTGATAATTTTCTATATAATCTTGGGAATATATTCATTCTGTTCAGTCTTTAAAGTCTGATATATTTTCATCAAATAACCGAATTAAACAGCAAAAACATCTATAAAAGTGTACATGATTAAATAATTTCTACTGAAAATAATCATTGCAATCTGTTAAGGATTGATTGTGTAATATTGCAATTTACCATGTTTGTTTTGTTATTCTTGTTGCTGTTGAACCTCTCATACAACTGTATTCTAAGGATTGGTGATGCCTGGAAGATAATTTGATATCATCACCCTAAACCTTGCCACCTTGTGTGAAACATAATTATAGCTAAGCAACCTAGTTGACCTGTATAGTCATGGCTTGAGAGATGTGAATGAAAATGAGATTTATAGCCTGTCAATTTCCCTATGTGCTATGACTAAGGAAAGGAAACATTTGTAATGAATGGGATTTACATCTTGATAAGTTTTTCCTTTCCTAATACAGAAAATGTTAAATTGATAATATTTTGACAATGCTATACTAACGACTGAAGGGCAGCTCAATGGCACAGTGGATAAAATGCTCGGCCTGGGGTCAGGATGATTCATTTTCATGAGATTAAAGTTGGCCTCAGACATTTACTAACTGTGTGATCTGGGCAAATCACTTAGACCTATTTACCTCAGTTTCTTTGTTTGTCAAATGAGTTAGGGAAGAAAATGGCAAAACCACTCCAGTGCCTTTGCCAAGAAAATCTGAAATGGGGTCATAATGAGTTGGATATAACGGAAAACAACTGAACAATAATAACCAAAATTGACAGCCATGATGTATTTTTGTTCCAAAATTCACCTCTTTACCCCATCCCATTTTTTTTCCTTTCTGTGAAATCTCAAATCCAATAGATTAATTTTTTCCTGGATTTTGTCTTGACATTTTAGTTCATGGAAGTCTAACACCACAACTCAAATAAGTGAAGAATTATATATAGTGAAGGGAATTTTAAACACATGGTATGTAACTCTTGACAAAATATAGCATGATTTTTCTTTTTTTATTACAGTATTATAGCAAATAAAATTATTAGCAAGTCATGGCTGAATATATAGACATATAAAATGCCACCTACTCTACACTAGAAAAAACTGAGTGGTTAGGAATTAGGAGATATGAATTATAGAAACCATAGTTATGTAAGCTCTTTGAGAGAAAAGTCTATCTTTAATTTCATCACCATTTTCTTATTACCCAGAAGCTTTTGCTAAATGTTCATTTGGATTTGGGTAATCTCTACCCTACCATACATTTGCTGTGTGATCTTGTTACCTGACCTCTTTGTGCCTCAGATTTCTCTAGCAGTTAATAGATTTGGACTAGATAATCTCTAAGGCAACTTCTTCAATAACAAAATAAATAGGAGATGGATGGAAAATTAAAGGTGCCATTTAATTTAAACCCCCTCCCCCAATTCTAAACTTCTGTTGCTCCAAGTATAATCAACTTAATGATCAATGTACACATTTTTGCAATCTTTGCTTCTGTCACTTAACTATGTTTTCTTTGGGTTAGAGGAGAAAATGTATGAACTAACTTGCAGTCAGCTAATTTGATTTTCTTTTTATAGAGCAGTGAATGAAACACTCATAAATAGGGAATCTATGGATTTTGTTTTCCATTTTAATTAAGAACTGTTTACCCTCAAAATATGAGAATGTAATGATAGTCATCATATTCCTGAATGAGATAATTTTTGATGATTTAATAAAAATTTCAAAATGAATTTGAATTTCTAGGAAATAGCTCATAGAAACATAAAAAAGCAAGATATTTTATTAACCCTTGGACAAAGGAAATCAAAGCAGTTAGCCTGAATAAGCATCTGAATGAGGAAGGAATATGCATTTATACAGTGCCTGCTATATATTTTACAAATATTATCTTGTTTAATCTTTAAAACATCCCTGTGAGGTATGGTGTTGTTATTATCCCCATTTTACAGATGAAGATTTGAGGCAAACAAATTTGAAGTGACTTTTCTAAGGTCATATAGCTAATAAGTGTCTGAGGTTCGATTGAATTTAGCTCTTTCTGGCTCCAGGTCTAGTTCTCTATCCTTTGCTTCATCTGCCTTGGCTTTCACTTGTGTGGTATCTAGGTCAGAATGCTATGGAATCATAGGAGAAGACTTCAATTGCCCAATCTTTGGGAGGATAAGTGATAGAAAGGTTATTGAAACCTGTACTACCATGTTTAGTACCATATGGTTGTTTTCATCTGGGTTTCAGCTTTCCTCTTCCATACTATCAGCACTCTACTACTATTTTTTTTTTCTATTTTATTTAAGGAGAGGAAATTGGGCGTGATGACTAGAAGGCTAGTCTTGCAGTCTGGAAGATCTGGGTACAAATCCCATCTCAGATATAGAATGGCTGTGACTCTGGGTAG
This sequence comes from Gymnobelideus leadbeateri, assembly GCA_011680675.1. Lineage (NCBI taxonomy): Eukaryota > Metazoa > Chordata > Mammalia > Diprotodontia > Petauridae > Gymnobelideus > Gymnobelideus leadbeateri. Next base: position 476,673 of record WOXC01012195.1, read on the forward strand.
GTCAGCTCAATTTATCAAGGGCCTCAAGTCTTGACAGATGAGGTGCTAATTGGCTTTGGGATTGGGAGTTTCCTCACTGACACTTGTCTGTACAAGGGAAACCAAAAGGTCAGTCAATCAATAAACACTATGGAGGTCTGAGATCTATTTCAAGGCCTAATTGTTATCATTAACTGACAGGAAAAATGATTATCTACTGGTCCATAGTCTGCATCTCTAAAATGAATAGAGTTCTAATTGCTGTGTCTAACTAACAAGAGCATTAGAAAACTGGTAAGATAGAAGTTCATAAAATACACTGTCAGCTCTCCAGATCAAAAGACGTTTAGGAGTTTGGGGTACTACTACCATTTAAAATTGTACTTAACTAAGAGTCATTACCTTGGAAACAGCAGTGACCACTTATATAGTGTTTCTTGTAAAAAGTACAATAGAGACGTGTCCCTTTTCCTTGAGCCAGTTTGGCCAGAAAAGAAGAAAAGGGCAATAAGGGGACACATTAATTTGGGTCACTCTGGGACCCTGAGCTACAGAAATTCTGAAATTTCTGTAACTTATTGTGTATACTTGTGAGATTAGGTTACTTTGGAGCTAGCCACGTTAACCTGACAACCTAACACTAAAAGAGAAGGAACAAAATAGCCTATTCTGCAAAGCCCAGAAGAATCATTTCCTCCATTCTGACAAGCATTATGTGCTGCAACAAATATATAAGCAGAGTGAAGGAAGCAGAGTGAGAATGTCTGACTTAGGTAATAACACTTTTTTCCCTAGCAGCTGAGAAGGAATGAACCGGTGGAGAAAGCAGAGCCGAGCCTAGGAATCAGTAAGAAAGATCATCATTATGTAAAATGCTGGAAATGCGGCACATCTATGGTTATACATGAATGATCAGCACATTCAAATACAAAGAAGAGTAGACTTTGTCGATGAGGCATGACAAAATTGGAAAGTTATTTGAATACCCAGTAAGTTCAGTATTTTATAAGTGACTCATTTCTCAGAGACATGTGTTAAATCTATTGGTGTAGGGAAAAAAAAAGATGGAATTCTAATTCTTCTAAAGCATAATCAAATAACATGTTATATTTTTGGAATGAATAATAGCTAGCATTTATATAGCAAAGTGTTTTATAAATTTTATCCCATTTTATCGTCACAGCAATTCTGGGAGGTAGGTGCTCCTATGATTATCATTTTACAGGCAAGAAAACTGAAGCAGATAGAGATTAAGTGATTAATTCAGGGTCACAAAGTTAAAAAGTGTCAGAGGGATGACTTAAACTCAAGTCCTCCTGATACTCGGTCCAGTATTCTGTTCACTATGTTAGCTAACTATATATGTGGTATTTCCATAGGTTTTTATTGTTATTCAGTCATTTTTTTGTATCCAAATCCTCAGGTCCCCAGGGATCGTGACACTCCAGGCCCTTCTAATCCTCCACTATCTCCTAATGTCTACAAAACCTCATGTTCGTTGCTTCCATGACGCTATCCATTTCATCTTCTACCGTACCATTCTCCTTTCGCCTTCAATCTTTACAAACAACAGGGTCTTTTCCAATGATTCGTTTTCTCATTATGTGGCCAAAGTATTTAAGCTTCATCTTCAATATTGTTCTTCCAATGATCATTCTGTATTAATTTCCTTAAGTATTGATTGACTTGGTCTCCTTGTTGTCCTAAAGTCTTCTCTGGCTCCACTATTCAAAATTATCAGTTCTGGGGTGCTCAGCTTTCCTTTTAGTTCAACTCTCACAGTCATACATTACTACTGGGAAAAACAAAACAAAGCAGCTTTGACTACATGTACCTGTGTAGGCAGGGTGATATCTCTGTTTTTAGTATGCTGTCCAGATTTGCTACCTTCCAAGGAACAAGTGTCTTTTAATTTCATGGTTGAAATCACCATTTGCAGTGGTCTTTGAGCCTGAGTGTATTAAATTTGACACTGCTTCCATTTCTTTTCCCTCTATTTGCCTAGAAGTAAGGGGGCAGGTAGATGGTACAGTAGAGAGAATACTGGCTCTGAAGTCAGGAGGACCTGAGTTCAAATCTGAATTCAGATGCTTACTAGCTGTGTAACCCTGAGTAAGTCGTTAACTCTGCTTGCCTCTTAAAAAAGTGATGGAACCAGTTGCCATGATCTTAGTTTTTTTATGTTAAGCTTCAAACCAGCTTTTATGCTTTCCTCTTTCACCATCTTCAAGAGGCTTCTTAGTTCTTCTTTACTTTCTGCAATCAAAATGGTATCATCTGCATATCTGAGATTGTTTGTATTTCTCCAAACAACCTTTTGATTTGTTATATTCTCCATATTTAAATAAGAAGACAATATTCAGCCTTGCTGTACTCCTTTTCTGATATTAAACCAGTCATTCCATTTTCAGTTCTAACTGTTGCTTCTTGACCCATATACAGATTCCTCAGAAACAAATAAGGTGATTTTATACTCCTATCTCTTTAAGGACTTGACACATTTTATTGTGATCCACACAGTCAAAGGATTTAGTGTAAGCAATGAAGAAGATGTGGATATTTTTTCTGAAGCTGCCTTGCTTTCTCCATAATCAAGCAAATGTTGGCAATTTGTCTCTAGTTTCTCTGCCTCTGCTAAAACCAGCCTGTTTTTCTGGTAATTCTTATTTCACATATTATTGAAGCCTAGTCTGTAGAATCTTAATAATAACCTTGCTGGCATGTGAAATGAAAACACTTATTTAGTAATTTTAACATTTATTGGCATTGACCTTTTTTTAGGAGTGGCACATAAACTGATCTTTTTCAATCTAGTGGCCATTGTTGAGTTTTCCAAAATTGCTGGCATACTGAATATAGCATTATCTTTTAGGAATTTAAAGAGCTCAGCTGGAATTCCATCACCTCCATTATATTATTGTTAGCAATGCTTCCTAAGGCCCATTTAACTTTATTCTCTAGGGTGTCTGACTCTAGATCAGTAACCATATCATTGTGGCTATTGGTGATGTTAAGATTTTTCTTATATAGTTTTTCTGTATATTCTTGCCACTTCTTAAGCCCTTCTATTTCTGTTCAGCTTCTACCATTTTTGTCTTTTATCATGTCCATTTTTAGCATGAAATGTTCCCTTTATATCCTTCATTTTCTTGAAGAGGTCTGTTGTATTTCCAATTCTTTTGTTTTCATCTATTTCTTTGGATTGCTCATTTAAGAAAATTTTCTTATCTCTCATTCTATTCTCTGGAATTCTTCATTCCATTAGGTATATCTTTCCCTTTTTCCTTTCCCTTTTGCTTCCTTTTTTTCCCCTAGGCTATTTATAAAGCCTTATAGGACAACCATTTTATTTTCCTGATCTTTTATTTTTTAATAAATATTTTTTTGTGACTGCCTTCTGTAAAATATTGTGAACCTCTGGATATAGTTCTTCAGGCATCTAGATCAGATCTACCAGACCTAATCCCTTAAGTCTATTCTTTACTTCCACTTCATATTCACAAGGAATATTACTTAGGTCATGCCTATGTGGTCTGATGTTTTTCCTAATTTCTTCAATTTTTGTCTAATTTTGTAATAAGAATCTCATGATAGGAACCACAGTGAGCTCCAAGTCTTGTTTTGACTGACTGTATAGAGGTTTGCCATCTTTAGCTGCAAAGTATATAAGCAAACTGATTTTCATATTCATATTCTCTTGGTGTCCATGTATAACTGGGTTGTGGAAAAAGTTTTATGACCAGTGAGTTATCTTCATAAAGCTCTGTTAGTTTCTACCCTGGTTCATTTTGTATGCCAAGGCTAAATTTGCCTGTTATTCTGATTATCTTTTGATTTCCTACCTTAACATTCCAATCTCCTATGATGAATATATACATTTTTAATGTTATGTCTAGAAGATGCTATAGGTAGGTCTTCAGAAAACTAATCAAATTTGGCCTCTTTAGCATCAGTGGTTTGGCGCAGTATTATAATATCGAAGTGTTTGCCTTGGGTTAGAATGGAATTTCAAATGAATAAAAAAACAATTAATAAATCTCCTAATTGATACCATTACTGTTCTATACTTTTAATCTGTTAAGGGGGTGGTGGTGGTAGCAGCTAGATGATGCAGTGAATAGAGCACCGACCCTGGAGTTAGGAGGACCTGAGTACAAATCTGGCCTCAGACACCTAACACTTACTAGTCGTGTGACCTTTTGCAAGTCACTTTACCCCATTTGCCCTGCCTCTCCCCCCCCCTCCAAAAAGCAAAAAAAAAAATATGTTAAGGGACATTACTCATGGGATCTTTGAAAGCAGTGAACAAGAGAATACTGTGGTGGAGAAGGAAAAAAAAAACTCTGTTAAATGAACACAGTTTAGAAAAACAGGGAGGAGAAATAAGTATATGGGAGAAGATAGATAGGAAAGGGAGAGAAAAAGAGAGGACAGAGACAGAAAGATGGAGACAGAGATAGAGACGGAGAAAGAGACTAAAAGACAGAGATATAGACAGAATTAATGACAGAGGGAGAGAGACAGAGACACACAGAGAGAGAGACAGAGAGACAGAGAGAGACAGAGAGAGACAGAGACAGAGACAGAGAGAGAGACAGAGAGAGACAGAGAGACAGAGACAGAGAGACAGAGACAGAGAGAGAGAGAGAGAGAGAGAGAGAGAGAGAGAGAGAGAGAGAGAGAGAGAGAGAGAGAGAGACTTTTTGTTAGTCCATTGCCTCCTGGAAGACCTCCCATTCATATGCCACTGGTTACAGAAGAGAAGCCACAATGCTCCCTTCTTTCACTTCAGAAAAGAAGAAAGGCAATGCAGAGAAAACAAATCCCTGAGGCCCCTGCTTTCTTGTCCATTAGGTAAAGAAGAAAATTTAAAAAGAAAGAGGGTAGTTAAAGAACATTGAGCTTCAGGGAGACAGTCCTATACAGTGGAAATCAGCACTGAATTTAGAATTAGGGGACTTTGGTTCAAACCCCACTATGCTATTCAATTTTTTTGTGACATTGGACTAGTCACTTATTTTTTATTAGTCTCAGTTTCTTCATATGTAAAACGAGGATGCTAAACTAAATGGCTTCTAGGGTCCCTTACAAATCTAAATTTATTTTCATTTGATCTTAATATTTCCTTTCTGGTCAAGTCTTATTTCATTCTTGTCAGGAATTAAGAACATTGACAGAAATGCCCAGACTTCTCTATTATAACATCTAAGGACCAGGCCTGAATGAAGGTCAATGATTATTTCAGATTTTAAAGTTTAAAAAAAATTTTTGTTCTAGATTGCCTTCCTGTATTAAAAAACAGAGTGCAACCTCCTCCATCCAGTTATAGGATTCGTCTTGGAATTTATATTCCTGATACTATCCTGGCTTCATCTGACTTAAATAAGGGAAAGATATTTTGTTAACCTCCCACATCTATTTCAAACATATGTTCTTGACTTTCTTTTTTAAGGTGTCATGAACATTTTTCAGGATATTTTTTCAATATATTTTGTTTTGTCAAATATTTCTGAATTAATTATAAAAAACAATTTAACATTCATTTAAAAAAATAGACTTTGACTACCAAATTCTCTCCCTCACACAATTCCCTCTCCTTGAAAAGTCAATTTGTCATGCAAAGTCATGCAAAACATATTTCCATATTAGCTAAGTTGTAAAATAAAACAGACATGTACAGAAGAAAAATAAAGAAAGCAAAAAAAAAGTATGCAGAATTCATCAGTTTTTTCTCTGGAGGAGAATAGCATTTTCATCATGAATCCTTTTAAATTGTCTTTGATCATTGTCTTGATCAGGGTTATTAAGTCTTTCACAGATGATCATACTTAAATTATTGCTGTTACCATGTAAAATGTTCTTCTGATTCTGTTACCTATACTTTGTGCGACATCATATAAGTCTTCTCACTAATCCACCACTCTATTTTTTAGCCAGCACCAAATAATTTTAATAATTACTACATTGTAATAGCATTTGTAATCTGATACAGCTAGGTCACATTTCTTCACATTTTTTCTTGTTGATTTCCTTGATATTCTTTACCTTTTATTATTCTAGAAAAAAATTTGCTATTGTTTTCTAGCCATATTTGATATGGCACCTTGGAGTTGTTTTGATTTGCATTTCTCTAATCAATAGTTTTTTAGAACATTTTTATATTACTATAGATAGCATTAATGTCTTCCTGTGAAAACTGCCCTTTGACCATTTATCTAACAGGAAATGAATTGTATTTTTATAAATTTTACTCAGTTCTCTATAATTTTTAGAAATGAGGCCTTTGTCAGAGACAATTGTCATAAGAATTCTCAGCTTTCTTTTTTCCTTCTAATCTTCATTGTATTAGTTCTGTGCAAAAACTTTTTAAAATTTAATGTAATCTAAATTATCCATTTTTTAATTTCATTATGTTTTCTATCTCTTGTCATAAGTTCTTCCATTTGTCATAAAACTGAGAAGTAAACTACTCCTTGCTATTGTAGTTTGTTTATGTTATCAGCCTTTGTATCTAAATTGTGTAAACATTTTGAATTTATATTGTATATGATGTAAGATGATACCATTTTTCAGTTTTCCTAGCAATTTTTGCTTAATAGTGAGTTCTTATCCTGGAAACTGGAGTCTTTGGGTTTATCAAATAGTAGATTACTATTGTCATTGACTACTGTGTCTTGTGTAACTAATCTATTCCACTGACCCACCACTCTATTTCTTATCTAATACCTGTCAGGGCCTAATTACTAAGGCCTGGGCCCTGGATTTGGCATAAAGGAGTGCAAGGGCCTTGAAGGCCCGAGATACCCGGAGGTGCTTTCTGCAAATTCACAAATTAACTTTGGCTGTGCATTGAGAGCGCTTCATCCAACTGAAGTTGTCTCCTCCCCCGACAGCCAGAGGTATATATAGAGCATACTCCCAGAAGAGGGCATTAGGGAATTCGGGTATTCAGGTAGAGGAGGAGTCCAGCCATCGAATAAACCTGTTGAGCCTGATCCTGAGTCCTGGTGTTCTGTTGTGCATTTTCGCCATAGCAGGATCTATGGGGTGGAGACATCTGTAGACCTGGTTATAGGTAAGGTCGGCCTGTTGGGACTGCAGCCTGCAAGGACCCCAACAGTACCAAGTAGTTTTGATGATTGCTGCCTTATATTACAATTTAAGGTCTGGTACAGTTAGTCTGCCTTCCCTTGCATATCTTTTGATTAATCCCCTTGAAATTCTGAAACTTTTGTTCTTTCAGATGAATTTTGTTATTATTTTTTTCTAGTTCTATAAAATACTTTTTGGTAATTTTATTGATATGGCACTGAATAAGTAAATTGATTTAGGTAGAATTGTCATTTTTATTATGTTATCTTGGCCTACTCTTGAGCAACTGTTTTTCCAATTATTTGATCTGACTTTGTGTGAAAAGTTTTTTTTTTAAATTATGTTCATGTAGTTCCTGTGTTTGTCTTAGAAGGTAAATTCTGAAATATTTTATAATGTCTACAATAACTTTAAATAGAATTTCTCTATCTCTTCAGTTTTTTATTTGATTCTCTAAGTATAACATGATGTCATCTGCATAGAGTGATAGTTTGTTTTTTTTTTGCTTATTCTAATTGCTTCAACCTTGTTTTCTTCTCTTATTGCTAAAGTTAGCATTTTTAGTACAATATTGAGTAACATCGGTGATAATTGACATCTTTGTTTCACCCCTGATCATATTGAAAATACTTCTAGCATATCCTCATTACAAATCATGCTTGTTTATTGTTTTAAATAGATAGTACTTAATCATTTTAAGAAAGACTCCATTTATTCCTATGCTCTCTGGTGTTTTTAATAGCAATGGGAGTTGTATTTTGTCAAAAGCTTTTTCTGCATCTATTGAGATAATCTTATGATTTCTGTTAGCACTGTTGTTAATATGGTCAATTATCCTGATAGTTTTCCTAATATTGAACCAGTCCTACCTTCCTTGTCATAGTGTATTATTCTCATGATAAGTTGCTGTAATCTCTACTAATATTTTATTTAAAATTTTTGCATCCACATTCATTAGTGAAATTAACCTATAATTTTCTTTCTGTGTTTTGGTTCTTTCTGGTTTATGTATCAGCACCATATTTACATCATAAAAAAATTGGTAGCTCTCCATCTATTTTCCCAAATAGTTTATGTAGTATTAGAATTAATTGTTCTTTAAATATTTGGTAGAGTTCAACTGTAAATACATCTGGCCCTGGAGATTTTTCCCCAGGGAGCTCATTTGTGGTATATTCAATTTCTTTTTTTCTGAAATTGAGTTATTTAAGTATTTTATTTCCTTTTCTGTTAATGTGATGAATTTATATTTTTGCAAATATTCATCTGTTTCACCAAGACCATCAAATTCATTGGCATACAGTTGGGCAAAATAGCTCTCAATGACTGCTCTAACTTCCTCCCCACTGGTGGCAAATTCAGCCCCCTAATCCGAGACATTGGTAATTTGGTCTTCTTCTTTCTCCCCTTCAATCCAATCAACCAAAGGTTTATCTATTTCATTAGTTGTTTTTTCCCCATAAAACTACCTCCTAGTTCCATTCACCAGTTCAATAGTATTCTCAATTTCAGCCTTAACAATCTCTCCCCAGTTTTTGGAATATCCAATTCAGTATCCAACTGGGGACATCCAATTTGTTTTTTCTTTCTGCTCCTGTAGTTGCATGCCAAATTCATTGATCTTCTCCCTCTTTACTCCATTCATACAAGATTTTAGAGATAGCCCCCCCTCCCAATAACTGCTTCTGCTGCATATAACAAGTATTGGTACACTTTCTCACTATTATCATTCCCTAGGATTATTATTTTTTTCTTTGATTTGTTGTTTGACCCACTCATTCCTTAAGATTAGATTATTTTGCTTCCAATTAGTTTTCAGTCTGTCCTTCCATGTCCCTTTATTTCACATAATTTTTTATTACATCATAATCTGAAAGGGATGTATTTAATATTTCGTCCTTGCTACATTGAACTGTGAGGTTTTTATGCCCTAGCACGCTGTCAAATTTTGTGTAGATATCATGCACAACTGAGAAAAACTATATTCCTTTCTATCCCCATTTGATTTTCTCTAGAGGTCTACCATATCTAACTTTTCCAAAATTCTATTTACCTTCTAAACTTCTTACTTTTTTATTTTGTGGTTAGATTTATCTAGTTCTGAGAGGGAGAGGTTGAAGTCCACCACTCTAATGATAATGGTAATTTGAAGTTCTTCCTTGCCTCTTTATAAGCCTAAGGGAATTTGAAGACCTTTCCCGATTTGAAGATTTCCCCTGATTCCTCATAGGCTGAATGTAATCACATTGAGCCTGTGGTGAGAGGATTTTGCTGAAGGGTGGAGCAGAGCCCACAGGGAGCTGGGAGTTAAGTAGCTAGATGGTCAGAGAGAGATGATGTACCCAGGGAGACAGCTAGGTTTATGAGTGTTTCCCCCCTTCTGTGACAGGTTTGTGAGTGTTTGTGTGAAGGCTAAAGGATCTTGTGGCTTCATGTTGTGCTATGGTGTATTAACTTCTATGTTGCTGTGATGGATTTGGTTTCCTAGTGTTGGGAAAACTGGGAACTGATGCTACAGAGGGAGAACCTAGAAATTTAGAAACATATTTGCAAGGAATACCAATAAAACCAGGGAGATAACTGGAAGGGGTGTGTAGAAGAGACTGGGTTTTACTAACAGGTTACTATATTATATGTAAAAGCATAGACAAACTGCTATAAGAAAAAAATTCAGATGGAGAAAAAATTAGCTGTTTTGAATGAGAAATTTTTTGGGTTACAGCATTTGGGCTCTTTTTTTAGAAGAACAAGCTAGAGGATCTTAGGTATAGAAGGAATGGCTGCTGTTGTAGGTTTGGTTCAGAAAAAGAAGAAAACATCTAACAGGAAGAAGGTTCATACATCATCAGCAGAGGCAAAACCTAGTTGCCATTATGATGACTGAAAGGAGAATGTGTGAGATGAAAATGATACAATGTTAAATGAGGAGGCTTTTATAGGGGCAGAAGTTCATCCCATACTAAGAAAAAAGCAGGAGAGTCAGGAAGGCCAAACCAAGTTCAGGGAGGTAATCCAAGATTTCCCTCAGCAGGAGGTTAATGATATATTAATCAGATTCACTCAAAGGATGGTGTGGCTCCATGCTGTGTTATGGGGTATTAACTTCTTTGGTGCTATGATGGATTTATCTTTCTGGGGTCTGAATAAATGTTTTTGCTTCTGTCTTCTATATGGAGAGTCTGTTATATTTTGTAATTGAGAACTATGCCAGCATATTTACAGTCACCATTGGCACTGTGAATTTTGTGTTGGTACTACACCCACTAGTATAGCTTTGTTGTCCATTTCTTCCTTAACAATCTTAGTTTCTCCTCTAAGAATTTGGATGCTATATCAGTTGGTGTATATATGTTTAGTAATGATATTACTTCATTGTGTATGACATCTTTTTAGCAGGATGTCTATTTTTGCTTTTTATTTGTCTGAGCTGAGGATTGCTACCCCTGCTTTTTTTTTTTTAAATTCAACTGAAGCATAATATATTCTACTGTAGCCTTTTATGATTGCTCTGTGTGTAATCCTCTGCTTCTGCTTGGGAACAACATATTTTAGGATTATGTTTTTTAATCCATTCTGTTATCCACTTCTGTTTTATTGGAGATTCGTAATGTTTTAAATAAGAATGGGTGTTATCTTTTGTCAAAAGATTTTTCTGCATCTATTGAGATGATCATATGATTTATCTTGGTTTTATTATTGATATGGTAAATTATGCTGATAGTTTTCCTAATATTAAACTATGCCTGCATTCCTGGTATAAAGCCTATCTAGTCATTGTATGATCTGTGTGATATATCCCTTTGATCCCCTTGCTAGTACTTAAACATTTTTTTTGGCATTGATATTCATTAAGGAAATTATTCTATAGTGGGTTTTTTTTTTTTTTTTGCTACTTCAGAGCTCCTGGTCTGCAGATTGTAGGGGGACTAAGCAACCAGTCTGAGGGGTAATCATCCTTGCTTTAACCTGCTTGGATCTGGATCACTGTCTAGGGTGGAGGTCCTGGGGTGCTTGAACAGTTTGTCAGAGTGTGTGGAGGCTTTAGAGAGGGCACCCAACTAATAACTCCAGCAGCTGTGAAAACCCCAGAGATTTGGGACAGAGCTCCCCTCTCTGGTAGCAGAGTTCTACTGTGGCAAAAAGCTCAAAAGTCAAGTAATTAAGTGGCAACATGAGCAAGCAAAGGAAGCAAAGCAAACAGAGCAATCCCATATTAGACTCCTATTTTGGAGACAAAAAGGATCAAAGTATGGAACAGGAGGAAGACAGCAAAGTCAGAACTCCTGCACTAAAAGCTTCCAAGAAAACTATGAACTGTTTTCAGGCCATAAAGGAGCTTAAGAAGGATTTTGAAAACTAAATAAGAGAAGTGGAGGGAACATTGGGAAGATAAACAAAAACGATACAAGAAAATTATGAAATGAGAATCAAAAACATCACTGAAGAAAATAACAACTTAAAAAATAGACTAACTCAAATGACAAAAGAGGCTCAAAAAGCCAATGAGAAGAAGGATGCCTTAAAAAGCCAAATCTGCCAGATGGAAAAAATCTCGAAAGCTTACTGAAGAGGATCATTCCTTCAGAATTAGATTGGAGCAAATGGAAATGAGTGAATTTATGAGAACTCAAGATAATATTAAACAGATCCAAACACATGAAAAAATAGAAGGCAATATGAAATATCTGATGGAAAAACCACTGACCTGGAAAATAGATCCAGGAGAGATAATTTAAAAATTATTGGACTACCTGAAAACCATGATCAAAAAAAGAACCTAGAAATCATCCTTCAAGAAATTCTCAAGGAAAATTACCTTGATGCTTTAGAACCAGACGGCAAAACAGAGATTGAAAGAATCCACTGATCACCTCCTGTAAAAGATCCCAAAAAGAAAACTCCTAGGAATAGTATAGCCAGGTTCCAGAATTCCCAGATCAAGGAGAAAATATTACAAGCAGCCAGGAAGAAAAAAAAATTGAATATTGTGGAAACACAAGCAGGATGACACAGGATCTGGCAGCTTCTACACTGAGGGATTGAAGGGTCTGGAATATTATATTCTGGAGGTCAAAGGAGTTGGGATAAAAAACAAGAATCACCTACACATCAAAACTGAGTATCAAGGTTCTTAAGGAAAATGTGGTCTTTCAATGGAATAGAGGACTTTCAAGCATTCTTGATGAAAAAAAGTAGAGTTGAATAGAAAATCTGACATTCAGATACAAGAAGCAAAAGAAGTATGAGAAGGTAAACAGGGAAAAGAAATGATAAGGAACTTATCAAAGTTGAGCTATTTACATTATTACATGGAAAAAACAATAATTGTAATTGTGAAACTTTTGTCAGTATGAAAATAGTTGAAGGGAATAGAATTGAGTGTGTATATGTGTGTGTGTGTGTGTGTGTGTGTGTGTGTACATACATATATTTCTATATAGGAGGGTATATTGTCGTATGAATACATATGTGAGTATGTGTATATATGTGTACAGGTATACATAGATAGAGGGCACAGGGCCAATTTAGTAGAAAGGGATGATACTTAAAAGGTGAAATTTAGAGGTGAGAGAGGAATATAATGAGAGTGGATAGGGAGAGACAGAATGGGGCAAATTATCTCATATAGAAGAGGCAAGGGAAAACTGCTACAATGGAGGGGAAAAATAGGAAGGCAAAAGGGAATGAGTCAACCTTATTCTCATTGAATTTGGTTTAGGGAGGGAATGACATACCCACTAAATAGGGTATTTCACCCTACAGGAGAGTAGGGGGAGGCTATGAAAGGCAGGGCAATGGAAGGGAGGTAAAGGTGGGCGGGAAGGAAGTTGGAAGCATCCACTTTTTGGGGGGGGGGGGGCGTACACTGGTTTAATTCATGTCAAATGTAGTTTACAAACAGGAAGGACAAGTACCTTGGCAGAGGATATACAGACACAGCATCACAGCACAGGGGGCCCCCGCAGGCCAGGGGCCGGCAGGCCAGTCAGCCCCTCCCCTCTGGAGGGTCACTGCCCCGGTTGGGACTCCCACTCCTTCCTTATAAGCAGCCCTGGTCCCTGGCATTGACCAGTGACGGATGGGGCCGGAGCCCCCCCTCAAACCGCTGGCCCCTGGGCCGAATGAAGAACTATACACCACTGAACATAAAACCACCGCTGGCAGACACAGGGAACCAGTGTGGGGAGGGGCTGGGGCCTCTACTCCCTGCCACTGTTAAGAAAGGTATACAAGCCAGGGAAAGGTGGGGTGGGGGCAGGGCCAGGGAGGCTCCATCCCTTCTCTACACAGCATTGTAAACATACAAGGCCTATGTTACATGTGCTTGTGTGGCCTGTGTGCTGGTCCATCTGTGGGTCAGCCCAGACCCACCTCCACCCCACCAGCTGCAGACACACAGAGATGGCCAGGGTTGGGCGGGACAAGGGCAGGAGGGGGGCTGGGCTGCTCCACACCCTCCACTCTGGCTCCAGAGTCCTGTGGACACGTGTGTGTCTGTCTCTTTGGGTGGTGAGTGAGCAGGGCTGGGGGCGGGCTCACACCTGGTCCTGGTGTCTGGGTTCACAAGTAGATGTGAACAAGTAGGCTGTGATGGTGTTATACTGGGGGCACAGCTTCTTGGCTCCCAGGGTCCGGAGCCAGCACTCCTCACAGTGCAAGTGCCAACACTGGATCCATGTCAGAGGCATTGTGTAGGAGTCCATGCAGATGAGACATTTGTATCGATCCCCACTGGACAGCTGCCACTCCAGCTCCCGAACACTGGCCTTCAGGGCCTCAAATGTGGTCACAGCTGAATCCACTGTGATCTTTTCAATGTCACTGTTCTTGCATGTCTTCTGCATGGCTACCTCCTGCTTGCTGCTCTCTCCGTTACTCGTGGAGGGCATCTTTGCATCGCTGGCCCACTTAGAGAACTCTGGCGTTATCCCGGTACTGGGATTGCCTCCATTTAGCACAGCTCCACGGAGCCTCTCTCTCTCTCTCTCTCTCTCTCTCTCTCTCTCTCTCTCTCTCTCTGTCTGTCTCTGTCTCTCTGTCTCTGTCTCTGTCTCTCTCTCTCTCTGTCTCTCTGTCTCTCTCTCTCTCTCTCTCTCTCTCTCTCTCTCTGTCTCTGTGTCTGTCTCTGTCTCTGTCTCTGTCTCTCTGTCTCTCTCTGTCTCTCTCTGTCTCTCTGTCTCTCTGTCTCTCTCTCTCTCTCTGTCTCTCTCTCTCTCTCTGTCTCTCTCTCTCTCTCTCTCTCTGTCTCTCTCTCTCTCTCTCTCTCTCTCTCTCTCTCTGGCTTCACCAGGCTCCTCACCAGTACACGGAATGACGTCAGCTTCGGTGTACTGGGGCTTCCCATACTACAGGGTGTCATCGCCATCCACATCCAGGTAGGCATCGCTGTCTGGATTCTCTTTGCCACTGCACATGATGAAGCCAGAGCCTCGTTAGCAGCCTTCCAGGAGGGTGGAGGCCAGTATCCTCTTCTGTCCACACCACTCATACTCCTCGAACCGGGTGCTGTTCTCAGCCTCAATGTCCACAGAGTCATCCTCAGCCACGAAGGAGCCTTCTCTCTGGGACAGGCATCGCTCCACATGCCTACTCATCTCGGCCTCCGATCCTGCCAGGGGGTGGCTGCACAGGGGACATACCTGGCCTTAATCCTGCTTCCGACGCTTCATCTTCCCAATTCGAGCATTAAGCTGGGTCTGCGGGTTGGCTCTCCCTCTCAGGAAGCTCTGAGGGGAAATCCGGGCGGGCGGCACGGGGGAGGCGGCAGCGGAGAGCGGAGGGAAGGAGAGGAGCACGGTGAGGTGGGGCGCAGGCAAGCGAGGCCCCCTTCCCTTCCCGGGCTCCCTCGGAAGCATCCACTTTTGAAAAGGGACAGGATCAAGGTAGAGAACAGAACAAGTGGGGGTTTGGATAAGATGGAGGGAAATACAATCAGTCTTTCACAATATATCCACTATGGGAATGATTTGCATAGCTACATGTGTTCAATCTATATTGAGTTGCTTATTTTTCCAGTAAGGGTGGGTAACAAGGGAAGAAGGGAAAGAATCTGGAATTCAAAGTTTTAAAATCAAATGTTTAAAAATATATCTGTTATTATTATTATTATTATTATTATTATTATTATTTTACATGTAACTGGGAAATAATATATACAGGCACTGGGGCATAGACATCCACCATGCCCTACTGGGAAGTTGGAGGGAGGATGGGAGAAGATATAGGAGAAAGCAGATTGGGGGAGGGGATATTCAGTGGAATTGCTGTTTGGGGGTTGTGGGTAGGGGATAAATGGGGAGAAAATTTGTAACTCAAAATCTTGTGGAAATGAATGATGTAAACTAAAAAATTAAAAAGAGGAAAAAACCCAAATGTAAGCTTTCTGTTTCTCACTTACAACCTTAAGTTTCAAGATATTGTAGAATCCTTAATATGTGTATCATTTGTTCATTTCAACCCATCCCTAACTTACAAATGTGTGATATCTTACACTTTTGTAGATTTATTGGCAAGTGAAGAAGACTTCTATAGCCTTCTTTTTATGAGGAAATGGCAAACAGATTCATGGACAACTCAACACAATCCTATTTAATTCACATCACACCTTTAAATATAATAAAAATTCACTTACTTAATGCTTTGGGTGATACAAGGCATTCCCTTCTAAACAACTGTGCAGTAAGTAGTGAAAATATCATTTCCTTTTACTACCATTAATATCTCTTGTTTTGTAGAAAATATGTTTAGATTTACAACTTGGGTTGTCCCCTTAATACAGGATGATCAAGGACTCCTTGTTCCCTTCCACATCGTTGCTATAGTAGGAAGAGGAGTAACTTGATTTTCAACAAAACTAGTTGAAGCTCAAATCAGCATTTCTGTACACTCTGGGGTAGGGACTTCATCACGGAAGAGATGATAAGGGGCACAAATATTACTTGTAGAGAGTCAGAGAGCTAAGAGAGTATGTGGGGTTAGGGGTTCTGACAGGGTAGACAGATAGGAATACTAATAATCTAGGCTACTGCCATATTTCTTTTCTTCTGAATACCCAGGCAATTGGCTAGCTGGCCTCACTCTTTACAGCCATCACTTTCGTCCAACCTCAGTTTCTTTCTTTTCTTATTCCATTTTGCAATTAAACAGTTATGTGTAACACGTTTTTGAGATTTCCTAAAGGTTTCAACTACCATTCCACATTTTCAGACAACATCCATGTTTTAAACATTTAACTCTACCTACAAAATGTCCCCCACATTTCTCTTCTTTCTGCTTACACATAAATCAATCAATCAATAAACATTTATTTTTTTAAACAAATGCTTTATTAACTTCTGGTTTACATCATTCATTTCCGACAGATTTTGAGTTACAATTTTTCCCCATTTTTCCCTTACCCACCACCCCAGAATAGCAGTCCCACAGGATATCCCCTCCTCCAGGGCAAGGTGAATCTCTGTGCCCCAATGCCTGAACATCTTATCTCCCAATTACATGCAAAGTAGTATTAATAATAGTATTTATATATATATATTTGAAATATTTAATTTTAAAACCTCGAATTTCAGATCCATTCCCTTCCTCCCTTGTCACCCATTCCCTCTGGGAAGATAAGCAATACAGTATGTGTCAATAAACATGTATTGAGCACCTATTCTTTTGTAAGCTCAAGAATTCATGATGTAATGGAGGAGACAATATGCAAAAAAAAAAAAAATATATATATATATATATATATATATATATATATATATATATACAAAGAAAACTTTATACAGTATAAATAGGAAATAATTAATAGAGAGAAGACATTGAAATTAAGAGTGGTTAGGTAAGACTTCCAGTAAAAATAATATGATTTTACCTAGGATTTAAAGGAAGCCGGGGAGATTAGTAGGAAGAAAGGATGAAGGAAAATGTTCCAGGCATGGAAGACAGGCAGAGAAAATATCCACCAAATAGTTCAAATCTTCATCATCTATAGCCTAGACCACTGCAACGACTTTGCAATTGGACTTCTTGACTTGAGTTTCTTTTCTTTCCAGTCAACATTGGCATCATTATCAAAGTTATATTTTTATGAGTCTATCACCTATGTCACTTATCTGCTCAAAAAACTTCTGTGGTCCTCTATTGCCTCTAGGATAAGATAAAAAAAACTCCATTGTTTTGGTATTTAATGGAATATAAGATTGGAGGAGGATTCAGGCAAAGCCTTATAAAGGAGGTGGCACTTGAGTTGAGTTTTGATGGGAGCTGGGTTTTCTAGGAGGCAGAAATGAGGAGGAAGAGTATTTTAGTTATGGGAGGACAGCCTGTAGAGAGGCAAGGGATGAAAGATGTAGGAAGAATAGCAGGAAGGTCAATTTGGGTGCGCAATAGAATGTATGAAATGTAGGTTTAATAAGGCTGGAAAGGGCGGCTAGGTGGTGCAGTGAGTAGAGCGTCAGCCATGGAGTCAGAAGGACCTGAGTTCAGATCCGGCCTCAGACACTTAACGAACACACAAATAAAAACCTAGCTGTATGACCTTGGGCAAGTTACTTAACCCCAATTGCCCTCCAAAAATAAATAAATAAATGAATAAACAAATAAATAAATAAAAATTAATAAGGCTGGAAAGACCACTAAAACCAGATTGAGAAGAGACATAAATGCCAAGTACACCTATACTTTATAGAATTTGTTTTTCTTATTGAAAAACAGTCAAGGAAAATAATAACCAATCACCAGTCTTGGAATAGCTTCCCTGTTCTCTATGAAAACACAAAGCTCACTAATATAAGAGTAGGGATTAGCATACCCATGGAGGCAGGATGGTAGAATGAAAATGATTGTGACTTTGGAGTGAGAATGACTGGTTTTAAATTCCATCTCTCTTGCTTACTTACCTAGGTTTGGTTTCCTCTTTTGTAAAATGAAAAATTTGGAATAGATTGTCCTCAGAGACCTTTCTCAATTTGTATTCTTAATTCATTTGACCCAGAATACTTGAATTCATTTAAAACTGCTTTACTTTCTTTTCTTACCTATATTGGGTTTAAAATCTTTCTTAAACCATTTCTTTTCCAATCTGAGTTTGCCTGAGAGCTCCTTTTGAAATGTGATTGAAGTCATTGGAGCCTCCCCTTTTTCGTTTTCATAGGAATTATTAATGATTTCTTCCCTGAATTTAATTTTTTAATAACCTCCAATTTTGGGGGCACTATTATTTGCTTTTACTATCTCATGCCATGGGATTATACCTACCTTTCTCTGAACTTTAAAGTTTCAGTATGCCTAGAGCAAAGGGGACCTATCTGACATTCTCTGACTAGATATCAGATAATCTGAGTCACATTTCCCTAAGGATCCCATCATCTTCATTTCAGTAATCAATCCTTTCTTGTTGTTCAGAATTAAATCAAGATTAGTTGTTTCCTACATTATTTCTTCCACTTTCTTCAGAGACATGAAGATTTTAGAAAATCCATTCAAGAATTTCTCAGATGCTGGGCTTTTAGCAGAATGAGAGTTACAGTAGATATTTCAGTGACAAAAGTCTGTTATTAATATTTCCATGCTTTAAAATTATTTTTGTAAACTGTTTAGAGAAACTCATCATCCCTATCGTCATATCTCTCAGAAAAATGACATAATCCGTGTTTCTATTTTTAAGACTATCACAATGTGAGGAGATATAAAGAAATACATACACATGCCCTCAATTAAGTATCTTATGACAGGTAATGGGGTATAATGCAAAAATGTCTTAATTCGGATTCAAAAGACCTGGATTTGAGTCCCATCTCTAGCTATGTGATCTTGGTCAGGTCACTTAACTATTCTGAAAGTCAATTTCACATTAGAAAAGAGGGGACAATGATATTGTGCTACCTATTTTGAAAGATTGTTTTAAGTGTTTTGTAAACTTTAGAACCATATAAATGTTTTTACAACTCACAAATACTATGATATTTATTTGCTTTTACCCAATCATTAAACAACTGTGAGAATACTTATTTCAACTAATATTGAATTTTTTTCTGTGTTTTTTCCAAAAACCTTGGATGAGGGTTGTTGGAACAGGGAATTGAGGGCACATTCCTAGTTCCAGTGATTTTAGGCATCAAGATTTTTAATGTTAAAGAACATTGTTGTTGCTCATTTTTCTAAGGAAAAGGACTTAGCTAACAACTCACACTTAATCAAAGAATAGGATGTAGTTTGTCTTTACTAACTCAATACTAGGAATTTTTTTTTCTTTTTGGAGGGCAATTGGGGTTAAGTAACTTGTCCAAGGTCACACGGCTAGGTGTTTGTTTGTGTGTGCATTAAGTGTCTGACGCCAGATCTGAAGTCAGGTCCTTCTGACTCCAGGGCCAACGCTCTACTCACTGCGCCACATAGCTGCCCCAACTAGGAATTCTTGCAAGCAATTAATTTGTCTTCCTCCTCCTTCCTTTTCTTGCTTCTCCATCCATCTTATAACATACCCACCCCCAACTCCCATGTTTGTAGGAGCAGTTATAAAGCCACGCATAAGCAGCTTTCCAGAGGACTGCTGCTGTAAACAGCTTTTAAGATTCTGATTACATAATATAGGGAACTCTCTATTTATTCAATAACATATCAGAGCCAAACATTCATAGAAAATCAAGGTACAGCATTCACAATATTAAAACTTATCACAGAAAATCAAAATACAGTATTCACCGTATCACAACTCAACAACTTATCACTAAAATGGCCACATAGTTTTCAACAAAGTGGTCACATAGTTTTCAACAAAGTACAATCATTTAGTAACTCAATCATTCAATCATCCTTAAGGAGGCCTCCTTAAGGGTCACAAAGTACAAAAGTCAAAATTCTCCATCCATGGGGTGCAATTAAGTTACAACTTCAACAGTCACTATTCAGTACCCTCTTAAGTGGTGGTGGAAAATACAAAAGTCATCCACCCCTAGGTCACAAGTAAATTACAATTTCTCAGTATCCTATTTTATCAGTCACTACTCAGTCAATTTCATCAGTCACTATTCAGTACCCACAGAGAGGTCTTTTCATCTTGACTCAGGGCAGTCTTTCAGCTCCCATGGTTCCTCTTCCATGGACCCAGATCCAGCCAGAATATGATTGCCAGCTGAGTTCAAAGGCAGATAGCTTCAAGCTCCTTGTCCAGCTCTCTGTGCAGTTTCTGCTTCACATTAGGGCTCTGTGCAGTCCATCTAAAAGCCTTCACAGTCTCTGTTCCTGGGAAGACAAGGCTTAACAAATCCACAAGAACTTTCATACACATTAACAAAGTCACACAATATTTGTACAAAATACCAGCACCACAGTCATGCTTCCTCAGTCTTTGGCAGCTCCAGCTGGCCATTGGAAGTCCTCAGCAGCTCCAGCTGGCCCTCTGAAATCTTCAGCACCATAGCTCCTTTCTCAAAATCAAAATCACATTATCCAGCCCCCACGTGGCTTGCTGCAAGAAATTCTGTCTCAGTTCTCAATTCTCATTCCTCTTCTCAGTTCTTCTCAATTCTCAATTCAGCCTTCAGTGCAGCAGTAGCTGCCCTGCTTCCACAATGCTTACCCTAGGAAATTCTGACTGTCCAGCTTGTGCTCTTCCTTAAATATGATATAGCTTCTCCCTGTTCAGCCCCTTCCTGCTATGCCAGCAACAGGGATTCCCTGTTCAGCCCCTTCCTGATACTCAGCAACAGGGAATCATACCTTTTGTTTCTTTAACAGAGGCTTAGAAGCTAGGTGCCAAGTACTTCCTAGTTTAGCAATACAAAGGGATCTTCAAATTTCATTACTATTAAAGTAGTGCCATCTATTAATTTTTTAATTAGAAATTAAAAATGAAAACTTTGAACTTTAACTTTTTTCTTTATGATGTTCAAACTTATTTATTCTTATTTTTATTACATTGTTTTTATTATTCTTATTTTATTACATTGTTTTTATCATTCTTATTTTTATTACATTGTTATGTTATTTTTATTATGTTGTTTCATAACAATCATAATTCATGGGATTAAATAGGAATTTCCTAAAAGTTCTAAATCTGACTTTAAGAAAATCAATTTTCTAGGACATATACATTTTTAAAAATGCATTTCAAACAAGTATAATTTTGGTCCCAATAAAGAGAGGTGGAACTATATCTCTCTTTTTCCTTACAGAAATGGAGTGTGAGGGGGTGTGCGATGGGTGTGAAATGTTGCATGCACTCTCTGATGTGGTCTGTTTTGTTTAGTTCATTTTCTTTTGTAAGGGAAGGCTTGCTCGTGTGTGTGTGTGTGTGTGTGTGTGTGTGTGTGTGTGTGTGTGTGATATCTGGGAAAATGTGATTTTCAAAAAGTTATAAATAAAACAAAAATGTATTTTAGTAGAACATGAAAATTTTAAATAGAAATATGAAATTGTTTCACCATATGGGACAAGGGAAATGGGGGAGTATCAGCCCATGACTGATAGCACATTATCATTGAATGGAATAAAAGTGAAAACTTCTCAGGTAACATTCTAGAAATCTGAACAGAATTTTAATAAAGTACCAAAGACTTAGTAACCTGGGCTGGGAAACTTGGACCCTTGCCTTACTTCCTTGGTCATAAATTGAAGTTTTTCCTAAGCTTAACCAAGTGTAGGAGGGGAAACCACAGACCCTGCATATTTAACCACAGACCCAAGACTTCCAGACTTGCTTCCCCTGACCACCATCTGACCTGTACCAATATAAAATTGGAAATCCTGTTGTGGAACTCCAGGCAGGTCACCATGTCTTAAAATCCCCATGATTCATAAAATATTGCCTGCTTTCATATCTGTATTGATATTGTTAGAACATATATCTTCTGCTTTCTTATCTAAGTTGATACTGATGACATATTTTGTCTGTTTCCATGTCCGCTAGACATGCACCTTCTGCTTTTTGATATTACTGACATTTCATCTGCAAATGCCAGCAGATTTTTGTAGTTAAGATTGTGCACCTCAGTTCCTAATTAATGGGAACAAGACAGAATAAGGGAGGGGGGAAAGTGGTGGTCTTTTGTGTATATAACCAAGTTTTGTATTTTGTGGTTTGCCTCTCCTACTAGACTTCCTATAGTAGCAAGACTACCCTTCTTGCAAGAAGAAATAAATAAATCCTTCCTCTCTCTACTTGGAGATACCTCTGCTCATTTTATTTTGGGCAAGGGTCATTCTTGTCCCACACATCTATGTCTGAATATCTTTGTGGTATACAAGTCCATAAACTTCTATGGTGCTAATTGGCAAGATTTATGAGTAGATTTCTATGTGTCCCAGATTATTTTTTAATCAGTTGCTTAGAACTCAGAACATATTTTTCTACTAAAAAGAAATATTTTCTATGTAATTACATTTGCAGGTCAGAAGACAACAATCAGTTTGACTTATTAATTATATGAAGTTTTCATAGATATGAAGACTCTGACACCTGTAACCATCAATGTTTCCATAGATAAATGCATGAAAAAATCCTAGCTGGGACACATGGAATACATGGCTTACCTTCCTACAGAACTGAGATCTTTCCCTTTTGCCTTTTCTTACCTCTGATATCTGAAGGGAAACATGTGATAGCTTCTCTTTGGAGTGATGAAGAATGGGGATAAATCTAAAGGTTAAGAAAGGATGTTAAGACTATAAGGTCAGTGTGCCATATGAAGGAGATGCCCAAGCTTTCTACATGCCCTGAAAAGATGAGGCCATAGTCCATAGGTGTGACAAGATCCAAATGCTGTGCATGACCCCACCCCCAATGGATCTATGAGTAGGAATTTTAGCCTAGGGTAAATTCCCTGTAGTGTATGACCCTATTCTTCTCTGTCCCTTCCCCCACCAAACTCTACCTTTACCTAGTCAACCCACCTCCACAGAGGTGGGCAGGTCTCCAGGTCAGGGAGACTTGGCACTGGTGGGAATTTCAAGGTGTGTACTGACCAATCACTGTTCTTGGCCTCTGCAAGTTTTTGCTAGCATAATACCTAACCATTGGCCGTGTGGTATTCCTTTAAAAACTGACACATTGTCCATGTAGACTCACTGTTTGCTTTGGACCTGACCCCAAACAGTCCCATGGAATATAAAATCCACTTCCAAATATTACTCTTGGGGGTCTCTTGTCTCACTCCTTTTGGCACATCACAAGGAAATGACAGGAGTATTCTGAGTTCTTCCTAAATTCATCTCTTTATTCATAGGGAAACCTTGGAACTCTGTCTATACCTTTCAAACAACCCATGTGGTTAAACATTTTTGACATGTGGTAACCTATCTCACATTAGATAATTCAAATCTTGACTCTGCCCCAGATCTCTGAGAGGTCTGGAAGACTACTTGGTGCCTCAGTTTCTCCACCATTAAAAACATGTGATAATTTTTGCTTTTTAAATATGTTCCAGAGTTAGGGTGGCAGTCAACTGAATCACTGATATGTGTCCTCTTAGACTGAAAGAGGCAGCTAGAATATGGTACTAAAAACACTGAATTTGAAGTCAGAGGAAGTAGGTCTAAATTCTGACTTTACAACTTCCTTGTTGTATAACCTTGGAGCATGTCCTTTCACCTCTTTAGGCTCCAGTTTTCTCATTTGTAAAAACAACCCTCACAGATTGTTTAATAAGATTGAATTACAAAAGAAAAGAGTCAGAAAACCTGCTAGTGGATTCCTGACCCCAAGCTCTAAATTATAGTTTCCTATGGAAATGGAAAGTGGGAAGAATTAGCAGTAGAGGAATGGGTTCATACTTTTCTTTCTCCAATTTTGTAACCACAGATATGGTCCTGGCCTTTCAATGAGGGGAGGGAAAGGTTAGGGACCAGCTTTGGGATAGGAATTTCCATTGTAAAAGCATCTACCACTGATGACAGGAAAGGAAGATGGAAGATATTTACTATTGCAAGTAGGCATATGTTAGTAATTGATGTTAAGTCTAGGGAGGTTTGTACAGAAAGAAGTATAGATGTGAGAATAGAAACTCTGATCCCAAATTCATTGAGCAATTTTTAAAGACCTTTAATATTAGATGCTTCAATTTCAATACAGCTATTATAGATTTCTTTGGCAATATTTTTTCAATATTATATTCCTATCTCTTCAGGCTATCAAGAACAGATAAAGAATATTACTTCTGAGAAAAAGGAAAACCTGCCATAAATATTGATCTTTGAACATTGCAGGAAAAACAACAACAACAACAACACTATTGTTGCATTTTTCCAAATAAATTTTTTATCCTTTCTTGGCTCATTTTTAGGTTTTTTTAAAGAGAACTAATAAGCTTCCATTAATTATTCAATGGTACTTTAAATAATCTTTTAAATTATTTTGTGTTTTATAATTTTATTTCAGTCTTTCTGAGTCAACAAATAAGTTTGTTTTGTTTTTAGAAAATGCATTAGTATGTTTTGTCCGATAAATTTACAATCATGTTCACAAATCAACTTCTTAATAGGCATGTGGTGCAGTGGATAGAGTGCTAGGTCTGGAGTCAGGAATACTTATTTTTGTGAGTTCAAATCTACCCTCAGACACTTATTAGATGTGTGATCTCAGGCAAATCACTTAACCCTATTTGCCTTAGTTCTTATGTATAAAATGAGCTGGAGGAGCAAACTGCAAATCATTTCAGTATCTTTGCCAGGAAAACCCTAAATGTGATTACAGAGAGTCAGACATGACTGAAACAACTGAGCAGTCACAACAATAAAAGGTGGAATAAAAGGGAAGGATGTGAGTGAGATTGTTTGTATGTATATGCATGCACATATATGTGTGTGTATGTGTATACTGACCACAGCCAAGTTTACTAAAGGGGTGGTGAAAAAAAAGGAAGAAAGTGTATGTATGTGCATATGCATGTTTATATGGTATATTGAAGGGCAGATAGAAAAGGTAAAGAAAGTATAAAACATAACGAGACATAATTGAGTTTATTGGCCCCCAAATTATTGCAGGTAGCTAAAAAAGAGGGATAATGTGTGTATACATATGCATATATACAAACAACACACACACACATATTCACACAGACATGCAATCACTTATACATACACAGATACATATATAATACATATATGTATACATATGGCAGCTAGGTGGCAAAGTGAATAGAGAGTCAGGTCTGGAGTCAAAAAGACTTATCTCCCTGAGTTCAAATCTGACCTCAGACACTTGCTAACTCACTAGTGACCCTGAACAAGTCACAATCTTGTTTGCTTCAATTTCCTCGATTGTAAAATGGAGATAATAATAGCACCTATGTTATAGGGCTGCTGTGAAAATCAGTTGAGATTACATTAGTAAATTGCTTAGCATGGTGCCGGGCACATAGTAGGTATTTAATAAATGCTTATTCTGTCTGCTCATAATATACACAATACAGATATGTATTTATATACATGCAGATGTAATATATTACATTTACCTTCCTTCAATAAACATAAATGCATCTATGTCTGTCTATGGCTATACATATGCATTTTCTATAAAATACACTTGAGTATATTTGCCAATAAACTCATAATCATGTCTATTTGAGGCACAATCTGCTCTATACTACTTTGGTCCCTAAGGAGAGTGAGCTCAGATTTAATTCAGTTCCTACTTAGCATTTGTCCTACCAAGTTCTCCACCCCTTATAGCATTGTTTCTCTTACTCGAACACTGTTTGGTTGGGAAAAAAGCCATACCAAGTGCAAGGCCCTGCCTAACTATTACCTTTCAAATCTGTCCCAGTTTCTCTTAAGCAGCTTATTAATCATCTGTCTTCTGATCATGTAGTTAGTAGACCAGAATAGGAATTTTTGGATATGCTCCTAATTGTGGAGTACGCATCTTCTGTTGTACATTATTGTACATTTTTGGGTGGGACTCTATCCTTTTTCATGTGGGACATTTCATCAGTCCTTTTACCTTAGACATTTTTTTTTCTGATTTATTACTTTTTTTTATCCTGCCAACATAGAGTAGTGATGATCTAAGACTGAATTTTTTGGAATACTCATTCTATTTCAAGTCCTTTACCTCTAAGACTAATCTCAATTTATCCTGTATATATTTTGAGTGTGCATGAATATGCATATTAGACTATGAACACCTTGAGAGCAGGGATAGCCTTGCCTTTCTTTGTATTGTAAAAAATAATTGTAGGCACTTAATAAATGATTGCAAATTGAGGTCCTTTTAAAAAATTTAACTGACATTTACATAAAACTTGTAAAGTTAGCAAAGAACTCATCTCATTTGATGCTGCTGTGAGAGGCAGATATTATTTCTACTTTACATGTGAAGAAACTAGGGCTGAACATTCACACAAGAAGTAAGGGTCAGAGGAACTATTCAAATTCAGGTAGAAAGGGCTACTAGGAGCACAGCAGTAAGCTGCAAAAGGAGAGAGAGGAGAGAAGAAGGTGTGAGAGAGAGAGACAAACAAGAGTGAAAGGAGAGAGATATGGAGAGACACACAAAGACACACACAGGAGAGAAGAATGTGAGAGAGAGAAGAGACAAAAAGTGAGAGGAGATACAGAGGGGAAAAAACAGAGATAGAGTTTAACAGAGTGAAGGGACAGAAACAGGACGAAGGAGAGACCTTGCCACCAACCCATATTAAACTATGTTTTCTAGGCAACTGTTTAAGATTCTAAGTTTAAGAGGAGGCGCGAATATGCTTTGGTAGAATCCGTCTCTATATCTATGGATTTGCTATAATGATCACTTATTTTGATTACTAGGTCAAGGTTCCTGGTAACAATGTCTTTGTTATTTATAGTAAAATATTTCAAATTGAAAGCACATCATGATCCTTACCAGGTCTAGAAAATTGATTTAAACTATAGTAATATAATTTAATTATCTAAGTGACGTTTTGTACTTTAGTAAATTAAAAATAAAGTGGTTATTTTGTTCTTCCCCAAATAATTCTATATCAAAAGTATTGATCAAAGATAAGACAGAATATTTGTTTAGATCCTCACACACACTGGGAAAGCAAGTATTGCTTTTTTCCATGCAGCATAAAATGATTAAAATTAAAAATATTCAAAACCACATGCACTCCAAATGAGGCCATAATAAAAGTTGATATGTAAATCTATGGCAGTAACAAGTCTAATATTATAATTCAGTCACATTTTTCTGAAGCTTTGGCTTTGGTTGCAGGATTGACTTCTCACTTAATGTCACAATACAAAAATTATTCATTCATTCTCTCAATCACCAGGCATTTATTAAGTGCCTACTATGTTCCAAGAATTGTATTAACAGTTTTTATCAGCATAAAAACTGGTTCTTCAAAACATATATGTGGGATCACAAATAGATATGCTTGCTGTATATTAGGGAGATACATGGATAGATAGAACAAATGAGTTAGTGCAATCATCCATACCCAAAGAACTTTATGAACAAAGTAAGAAAAAGATTAGCATTTGGTAAACCCAGTAGAAATGATTCTCAGTTGAATATTTACTATAATTCTATCCCCACAGAATTTATTAAAAGAAAACATAGCTCATGGAATTATTCTAAGTGAAGTGTAACTTTTGCAAATCTGAGTCATTTGAATATCTCAACAGCCCAGAATCAAGTGAAACCTGATCTACTGATAAGGGCAAATCCCATCTCTCTCGTTTTAGGAAACATAATACAAAAATCATCAGGGATGTTAAGAACAGTGCATGTTAGGGCCATTGCCATGATTGCAGTCATTTGAGAGAAGCGAACACCAGACTGACCCAATTTAGATAATAAGCAAAAGTCTAGTGATGAATAAAGTAATATTTATTTAAATTTCTGTCTTTTTTAAATTTGAGATCATTTGAATATATACAAGATTTAGATCACTCTGCTAGGTACTTGGAGAAATGCATAGGGAAGTAAATCAAATTAGAGTCTAGGTACTACCCTTAAGACTTATCCTTTTCAAAGATAGATGACATTTGTGTAGACACAAAAAATCAAATGCATAAAGGATGAGGACATTTGAACAGTTGGGTAGCCTTGAAAATAATTTCAACGATGTTTTCTCTGGCCCAAAATTTGAACCAGAGTTTATTGATATGCCACTATTGATTCATTAGACTATTAGTCAAAGTGAATTGACTAGAATATGTGTAACAGAGAAATAAATTCCAAAAAGATAGCTAAGAAAAGGAACTCAGCTAAGCAGTTATTCTTGGCTACACTTTGTCCTCTGAACTGGACATCAACAATTTCAACAATTTCCCTACATTGGTTGATATATATATATATATATATATATATATACACACACACACACACACACAACTGTATTGAGTGTATATACTAGGAATATTTAACACTTCAGATGCTGGTATCTGGGATGTATCAGGAGATTAAAAGCATACCTAAGAGGTAGATGGGAAGAATACTAAAATGCATCCTTACTCCCATGCCCCAAATTTCTTCAACATTTAACAAACGTATTAAGTGATTAATATGTACAAGTTGCTTGGAGTATATACCAAGATGAGTAAACGTGATCCCTACCATCAAAAACCTTGCAGTCTTGGAGGGGAACTATCTTCCTCACCACCTACCATTGTGCTATGTTTTTTTTTTCAGGTTCAAGTCATATCTCAGAAAGTCCTCATTAAAATGCAAGTATTTTATCTTAATAGGGTTAGCACATTTTTAGGGATCAAAGGACAATGTAGACTAATTCCTTGAAAATAGTGATTTTTAATTTTCTCTTTGAATTTCCATCAGTTAGCATAATGCTCTGCACAGTCATGATGATTGATTTGGAGACTGGTGCTCATCTAAGATGATCATTCTGATGGCAAGCCTGTCTTTCTTTTCCTTCTTTGTATCCCCAGTAGTAGTACCTGGAACATAGTAGGTGCTTAATAAATGTTAATGGAATTGCATTTTCATGGGAATAGCATTTTAACTAGTTTAATTCACTAATTAAGGATCATTTGTTGGAAGGTGGGGTGGATCCTCATATTAAACTATTTGAAGTGAAATAGTTTAAGGTTACAAAGGTTCTTTTTGATTTTTAAGCCACTTAGAACCAGTTACTGACTTTGGTTCTTGAGTACCAATGAACAAATCAGCAATTAGTTAAATGTTTATGTATTGAATTTATGCAGGGTATTTTGTTTGATGCTACAGATATATAAAGTTTAGATCAAATACATTCCTTGCCTAGTGGTACTTACAGTCTAGTAAATGGAAATGAATTACACACAAATAATTATAATACAGAGTAATACATGAAAATTTGTGGTAAAGTACTATTGAAGTATAATTGGAGAGAAATATAAATAAAGTGCTGAGAGAAAATATGGTGGAAAATAAAGGCAGGGCCTTTAATTAGGGAGCTCTGTGTTCAAGATCTGCCTCACATGTATTAGTTAAACTCAATGACCCAGATGATTCCCAAGACTCTAAATTACAGATGAACTACTGATCTGTGTTACTGGAGGGAGTTTCCACATCAAAACATTCCCTGCACCCATGAAATCACTGATCCAGACCAAAAAACCCCTAAATTATTATAGGCTGGTTAGTGGCCATAAGGAAAAGATCATGACTGCCTAAGTACCAGGGAAGACTTTCATGATTGAGATAATTTTTGTGTTGTTAGCAGAGGTAAACTCCTGTAAGGGAGGGACTGTTCCATTTTTATATTTTTGCATAAGGAGGAACTGGCCAATAGGGGCTCAGTCCTTTGTTCTTTCTGATGCTAACTCACTTGAAAGCTTGGGGAAATTGCCTTTGGGCCTGTGTAAGGAAGTCTTGCTTTCCCCTTCAGAGCACAGGCAGGTATTTTATGACTGGTTCCTGCCTAAT
The DNA here is from genome assembly GCA_011680675.1 of Gymnobelideus leadbeateri. NCBI lineage: Eukaryota > Metazoa > Chordata > Mammalia > Diprotodontia > Petauridae > Gymnobelideus > Gymnobelideus leadbeateri. Next base: position 506,581 of record WOXC01012195.1, read on the forward strand.
TATTGAGTGATTATTTGTTCTGGAATTTACTAAGTGTGCAAAAGGGTGAAAACAGGTCAAATTACACTCTGTCCCTTGACAATAAAAGGGAAATTTTATATAAACTTCCACACGGGGAGAAAAGTTTTAGGATTTAGATACTTTTTTGATTTGTTCTGTGACTGGCTTACATGGTTATCGATTTCTTAAGATGTGTGTTTTAGTCTTTCTAGCTTACAGGTGAATGACTATAGGAGAGAAAATGGACTAGGCTGCAATGCTGTTATCTTCAAAAGGCTAGAAGAGTCACCAGAAGTCCAGGAACTGGATTCCCCACAAGAGCTTGCCAGTAGCTGAGTATGAGCCAGCAAAGCTCTGAGGAATGATTTGTTTGATCTGGCCCAGGGGTGAATCATCCTATAAGTTCAAATGCCATTCCTTGCAAAATGTAGTGATTGTCCATCAGCTGTGCTGCTTTTGGACGTGATCTTGTTGATGTAGTGAATGTTTTTCCACTTTAAGTCTGAGCCCATTCTTCCTAGAGACCAAGGTGGTAGGAGAGAGTTTGCACTTTTGGGGCAGATTGTTGAATTTGAATGCTTGTATATTTTCTCAGTAAATATCCCTTATAAAAGTTAATTGATATTAATTGTCTACCAACAAAATCTCCCATATAACAATCAGTTAATTTATGCTGGGCAGTAATCACAGGCAAGTGTCAGAATGGGGACTAGCTGATAGCATTAAAAAGACACCACAAAATCTCAGGGGTCACCATAGATCTTGGGAGGGGGAGCAATAGGGAAGCTCTGGAGACCCAACCTGTCAATGGAATTGAGTTTGGGAGAGTTGGGTCCCAGCAAGCCCCTTGGCCCCTAAGGATTCCATTCACTATCCTTATCAACTATCATTTTACCCAGTCTGTCCCCATCCGAAGTATACTCAGCAACTATAGCTTCTCCTTCCTGGCTGCCATACACATAGCCCACAGCCAGTCCCAACCTCTTCAACACTATATATACCAATCCTATTTGCTTCCTGATACCTTTAAATTGTGCAGCTAGGTGGCACAGTAGATAGAGCACTGGGCCTGGAGTGAGGAAGACCTGAGTTCAAATCTAATTTCCAATACTTGCTAGCAAATCACTTAACCCTGTTTGCTTCAGTTTCCTCATCCATAAAATGAGCTGGAGACATAATTGGCAAACCATTCCAGTGTCTTTGACGAGAAAATCCCAAATGGGGTCATGAAGAATCAGACACAATTGAAATGACTGGACCACAATAACAATCCTTAAAGTCACTCCAGCATTATAAGTCACACCTTCGCACCAAAAGAACCCTCCTCACCTTTTTTACAGGGAAAGAGGTGGTTAATGTTTTATATGAAAATTACGGCATTTGCTAAATCTTGTGAGGGTAAGGAAAACAGGTTCAGCAACTCAGAAACAAAATGTACAGGTCTGACCATGTTATCCCATTACTCAATACATTCCTTGCTTCCTTATTACCTCCAAGACCATATATCAAATTCTCTGTTTGGCTTTTAAAGGCCATACCCCCTTTGGCTTTTAAAGACCATACCCCCCTTCTCTTACACTTTTCTCCCCTCCACCCTCTCCAGTAATGCTGTGAACTTGCTATTCCTCCTACAAGACACTTCAGTTTCTGACCCATACTTTTTCACTGATTGTTTCTCATATCTCTAGAATGTTATCTCTACTCACCTCTAACTCCTGGCTTCCCTATCTTTCTTCAGATCTCAACTAAAAGCCCATCTTATGGAAGAAGTCTTTTCTGGACCCCTTCAATGTTAATTTGAGACTTATCCTATATATATCTTGTTTATTACATAGTTCTTTCCATATTGTTTTCTCCCAGGAGATTGAGGACAGAAAATATTATTGTTATTATTATTATTATTATTAGTCTTCCTTATGCTTAGGGTGGTGCCTGGTACCTATTAAGTACTTTAAAAATGCTTGTTGGCTTTATGGACTGATTCAACAATAAGCTCCCCTCTTCCATCTTTCATAAAGCTCCCTTATTCCAAGTTCAGTCTCTTTCATCTTCCCCACCATGAATGATAGAATGATATTCAGGCCTGAGGACTTGAAAGCTCTCAGCAGGGTATTTTGAAGAATACCAGGCACTGTCTTCCCCAAAGCCAAAGTCTCTTCTGCTTTTTCCAAGGAATTGAAATACTATTGTAGTGCAATCCACATTATTCTCATCTCCAACTGAATCTGGCTCCTGATGGAGCTAGACCAGCCAGGAGGGCATCCTCAAGGGTATGTGCTGTTAGCTAAGGTTGCATACTACTCAAGGGCATGAGAATATTCTCAACTTCTGCTTTAGACTAGTGGATGAGCTCTTCTGTTTGTCTTAGATTTGGAATATCAGGCTGGAAGTTTAAATAATTTTCTGAACTTGGATTTATGACCTGTCACAAACAGGGTCATTGCTCTTACAAGATAATGCATGTGTTGACCTTTTTTGTGTACTTCTTGACCATTTCAACAGGGTCATAAATCTAGAGATGGAAGGGAGCTCATATGCCATCTAGTTTAAATGATATATTTTGCAGATGAGGAAACTCAGGTCTAGAGAGTAAAGTTGACTTATTAAAAATCACACAGGTAATAAACTGAGGAGGTGGAGTTTAAACCTTGATCCGTTCATTCCATACTCATTGCTTTTTTTCCCACCATATGACACTTTCTTCTAATGATGACAAATAAAATCACTTTGGTTGGTGGCGTATAAGTAACTTTAGATTTTCTTTTCTATTGTGAGGATTTATCTATTTACTTGATTATTTATTTATTTTTATTATTAATAGCCTGTATTGAAATGCACATAATTTCTAATCTTTACTCCATTTTTTGCTTTGTCCTCAGAGAAACTTGTAGAACAGTACACAAACCCCTCTACACAGGACAAGGAAGAACTGAATCCTCTTTGGGTAAAAACAGCCCCACTATATGGTAGAAAATGCTCTCCTTTCTTCTTGCTTCCCAAGCCTTGGAATAGGGTTGTTGTTGGTTGTTTTTTTTTTCTTTTCAAAATTTAAGACAGTTTATTCTCCTACTTGTGATCTGGAAAATCAAGCTGAATTTATTTTTCAGACAAATTACTTCAGCTCTTTTTATTTATTATACAAGAACATATTAAACAAGAACATAATAGAAGCCAAATGGAAGGAAAGTAAGCTTAATTTGCTACTTAAAATGTCAGTTATATCCCAAGGTGCAGTGGCATATCATAAAGAAGTAGGAAACAAGATTTTATAAGAACTATTACTTTTTTCTATGGAACTAGGCACCTTTGGTACAACATGCTAGAAATTGTTTTCTATAGCCATTAATTTTAAAAAGCAAAGTAATATAATTTTTTTTCTATTTCACTCATTCACTTAAAAAAATAAAGCTTCTTTGCTCATAAGATTATAGTTTTAGGTCTGGAAGGGATCTCATGTAGTTCAACATCCTCATTTTATGGTTGAGAAAATTGAAGCCTAAGAAGCTTGAGTGGCTTAAACACATTTCCACAAGTAGTAAGCATCAGAGGTTAAATTTTAAGCCAGGAGTCAGAGTAGTTTCAGCAATCACATGCTAAGTGTACAATGTTCTGATAAGATTTCAGAATTATCACACCCCAAACTGATTCATATATCTAAAAATAAAGTCAACTAAATTCCTAAACAACACACTGATCTGTCCTAAGTGTGGTCAGTTGAAAATCTTTTGATCAGAGAGATGCAGTGTGATGTAGTGGATAGTGGGCTAGCCTTGATGGCCGAACCACTTGGGCTCACATCCTCCCCCTGATACATTTGTTTGGGATGAAAAACCTCATCTAAACATTAATCAAGAACATGGAGATCTCTTAAGATAAGAACAGGAATTTATTTTCTTCCTGGGAGAAGGAGGTGGTCTTCCCCAGGACTGATCATGAGGAAGCTGTGAGGTCACTTGGAATGGACAGGGTTTTAAACCCTAATGCAGTCAAGCCCCCTTCCTCAACTGTCCCTTCTCCCATTGGCTGAGAGGCAGACTCAAGTCTTGGGTCCGAAAATCTTCCTCAATGGCAAGTCACAGAGAAGCCTGCTACTATCTCTCAGTGGCTGGGAAACAGGCTTACAAAGAACAAGGATGCTGATTGATAGCAAGGGAAAGGGGGAACCGTCCCAAAGCAAGGGAGAGGGAGTGAGCTCAGGCTGTCCCTGACTCTCACTGGCCTGGAAGAGGAGAATTTCCATAGAGACAGGAAATCAGAAAGACTCCTGAAAGGGTTTGCTGCTGATTGATAGCAGTATAGATCAGAAAACTGGCTCAGAGTGTTAAGTTCAAGGTCACATAGCTAGTAAGTGGGAGCAGCAGAATTCAAACCCAGGACTCTCCTGACTTCATCCACTGCTCCCTCCATATTGCTTCAGAAAGGGTTCAATTAATCTGAATGACTTGATTGATCAATATAACTGTCATATGTTTCTGTAAAGGCCAAGTAACAGAAGGGAGGCTTCTCTCAAAGAAGAAGCAAAATGGCATGAGAAATGCTATTCTCTCCAGGTTAGCAGGGACAATGAAATGTTGCTCAAAAGCAGCTGATTTCAAAATGTGTCCTTGGTTCTTGGCTAACCTGGACTTTTTCAGGGAGTCGTCGAAGTCAGCTATTTTAATAATAATGTTAGGATGTTATTTGCCTATTATTGATAGAGGCCTCTAAGTGTTGTTGGACCTGAAGTCAAGAAGTTGTGAGATCAAATCTGGAATGGTCATTTAATACTTGTGACCCTGGTGAAGTCATTTAACCTTTGCTAAAAATTCCCTGTTTTACTCTTGTTGAGTCATTTCAGTTGTGTCTGACTCTTTGTGACCCCATTTGGTATTTCCTTTGCAAAGATACTGGGGTCCTTTGCCATTTCTTTCTCTAGCTCATTTTATAGATGAGGGACTGAGGCAAATAGGGTTTAGTGACTTGCCCAGGGTCACAGAGCTAGTAATGTCTGAGTCTGGATTTGAATTCACAGAGATGAATCTTTCTGATTCCAGGCCCAGCACTCTATTCACTGAACAACATAACCACCCTTTCCCTATTTGTAAAATGGGGTTAATGAGAGTACCTAAGTCCCGGGGTTGTTGGAAGGATCAAGTGAGAAAATGGGAATAATAGTAGAAAGTACCTTTCAGGCTGAAGAGCAAAAGAAATAATATTTGTAAAGCACTTTCCACAGGGCCTGGCACAGAGTAGGTGCTTAATAAATGCCTGTTTCCCCTCTCCCTTTTCCAACCACATATCTCTGTGAGGCTAGATTTTTTTCATTTGCTTCAACCAAATCCACATTTCACTGAATAAAGAAGCAATTATGAGAATGTAGCTGACTTCTATTAGTCCAGATAAAATATATAAAACAATGCTACTCCTTCCAGTACTTTTGAAAATATATTTTTTTATTTAAAGAATGTCAAGGGGTGGCTAGATGGTGCAGCGAGTAGAGCCCTGGCCCCAGAGTCAGCAGGACCTGAGATTGGACCTGACCTCAGCTGACACTTAACACACACACACACACACACACACACACACACACACACACACACACACAAAACTAGCAAAGTGACCTTGGGCAAGTTACTTAACCGCAATTGCCCTCCAAAAAGCAAAAAAAAAGTCATTTATATTTACATGTAAAAATTTATTATTGGTATTTTTAATGAATTAATATTTTTTAAAATTAATGTATTAGTTTAGTTTCAGTTAACAAGATTCATTTCCATAGTTCCTTGATTTTCAAATTTCCTTTACTTCCCTCCCCCCACCCCCCATGACAGCATATAGTCCAGTATAGGATCTACAAATACATTCATATTAGACATTAGTTCAATTACAAAGGCGTATTGTACTAGGTGGGATGAAAAATGGTAAAGAAGAAATAAAACCAAACAATGAAAAGAAAAAGATCAATTAGTTTGCTTCCATCAGGATTCCAGCTCAGTTCTTTCTAGTTTTATCTCCGGATGACACATTTCTCTCTTTCATGAGTCTTTCGGGATTGACTTATATCACTGCATTGCTGACAAGAGTCTAGTCTGTCTTAGTTGGTCGTCACACGTATGAAGTGTCTGTGATTGTATACAAATTTCTTCTGATTCTACTCTTCTTGCTCAGCATCAGTTTGTATAAGCCTCTCCAGGTAAATATGAAATCTGTCTCCTCCTCGTTTCTTATAGCACAATAATATTCCATTACATTCATATACCACAACTTGTTTAGCCATTCCCCAATTGATGGGCACCCTTTCAGTTTCCAATTCTTTGCAACCATGAAAAGAGCTGCTATAAATATTTTGGTACATTTGGGTCTTCCTCCCATTTCTATGATCTCTTTGGGATATAACCCCAGAAGTGGTATTGCTGGGTCAAAGAGTATGAGATTATTTATAGCCCTTTGGGCATAATTCCAGATTGCTCTCCAGAATGGTTGGATAAGTTCACAACTCCATCAGCAATGCATTAGTGTTCCAATTTGCCCACATCCTCTCCAGGATTTGTTACTTTCTTGTTTTGTCATCTTAGCCAATCTGACTGGAGAGATGTGGTATCTCAGAGTAGTTTTGATTTGCATTTCTCTAATCAATAGTGATTTAGAGCATTTCTTCATATGCTTACAGATATCTTTAATTTCTTTCTCTGAGAACTGCCTGTTCATATCCTTTGACCATTTATCAATTGGGGAATGACTTGTATTCATATAGATTTGACTCAATTCTCCGTAAATTTTAGAAATGAGTCCTTTATCAGAGACATAAGTTATAAAAATTCTTTCCCAATTTCCCACCTCCCTCTTGATCTTGGTTACATTGGCTTTGTTTGTACAGAAGCTTTTCAGTTTAATGTAATCAAAATTATCCATTTTGCATTTTATAATGCTCTCTAATTCTTGTTTGGTCCTAAAATCTTCCCCTCTCCATACATCTGACAGGTAAACTATTTCTTGGTCTCCCAGATTGCTTACAATATCATCCTTTATACCTAGATCATGCACCCATTTAGACTTGATTTTGGTATATGGTGTTAGATAATGATCTATGCCCAGTTTCTGCCATACTGTATTTCAGTTTTCCCAGCAATTTTTGTCAAATAGTGCATTCTTATCCCCAAAACTGGGGTCTTTGGGTTTATCGAACAATAGATTATTGTATTTTACATGTAAAAGTTTATTACTGGTATTTTTAATGAATTAATATTTTAAAAATGTATTACTTTTACTTTCTAATGTTGCAAATATTAACAGATATAATCCACATAGACAAAAGCTCTTTGGAACTCACAATAAGTTTAAAGAATGTAAAAGGGGTCTTGAGAATAAGAAGCTTCAGAATTGCTGCTGAAAAGAATAATTTATTTAGATAACAAAGAAGAAAAAGAATTTGAAGGGCTGAAAGATAATCCTAATCTTTGTTATGAAGTTGAGAAAGGAAAAGAAGGGGAAGGAAAGGAAATAAGCATTTATATAGTATCTATTATGTACCAGGCTACTATATATACATATGCATTATGTACTCTGTGAGGTAGGTAGTGGTGTTATCCCAATTTTATAATCAAAGAAAATAGAAATTAAATTGACTTGCTCAGTTCACATAAGTAGTAAGTGTCTGAGGTTGGATTTGAACTCATCTTCCTGCTTCTAGGCCCAGTATTCTATTCACTTGGCCAACCAGCTGCCCTATAATAATAGCCAGCATTAAATAGCACTTTTATATGTTTGCCAAGTGCTTTACATATTATATCTTGTTTGATTCTCACAACAGCCCTGGAAGGGAGGTGCTATTATTATTTGTAGATGAGTAAACTGAGACAAAGATATGACCAAGATTATACAACTAGTAGGTATCTGAAGCAGAATTTGAACTCAGGTTTCCTGGCCTACAAGTACAGAAAAGGAAATTCAATAATTTTGAGTTGAGTAGTATGAGCCTTCTGCAGTGGTCTCCAGAGTTGGAGAGCTCTGGGGTATTGTGGCTTGACCTTCAGGAAAATGTGATCAGCAAATCAATGGGCTGCATTACACTGTCCCACCAATAATAAATCACGACACTTGACTCTAACATCACTTTTATCCCTGAATACTCTTTTTACTCTCTTGTTACCCTTTTGTGTGTGTTATGAATCACTTTCACAGTATAGTAAAGCTTTTAAATGCCTCCTTAGGATAATATTTTTTAAATAATTAGAAGAAATGCCAAATTAAAGTTATAAGTAAAAATAATTATTTAATTAATAAACTCTTATTTTCCCCTATCAGTGTTCATGGTCTCTTTGACATCTGTCCATGAATCCCAGGTTAACACCCTCCTCTCTCTGGTGTGCATGTTCTCAAACTATCATCTTCTAAGCCCGATTTGCTCAATCTCTCAAACCTAGACTATTATGAGAACCTTTGTTTTGGTCTCTCTCAACTTCAATCCATCATCTAATCAATTGTCAAAGTGATTTTCCTAAAGTACAAGTCTGACCATGTCACTCCCCCATTCTGTCTTCCTATTGCTTCCAAGACTCAAATATATAAATCCTCTTTTAGAGACCATTGCACTAGTACCCTTTTTACCTTTCCAGTCTTTGCACAGTTTATTCTTTGTTAGACCCTCTACAATCTAGCTATACATAATCTTAATCTTGTTGTTCTGGAAATTTTTAGTACCTGCTAAAGCACAGAATAAGCTAGGGCTGGAAAAAAGAGCTAAGGACAGCAAAAATGCTAAGGACACTGACATAGGAGATTTCATAAAAGGAACTGAAGGTGTTTAAACTCGAGAAAAGAAGAATCAGGATGCAATGGCTGTTTTTGAAGTATTTGACAGACTGCTTTTTCAAAGATTGATTATACTGCTGACTGATTGAATTATTTTATTGAATTGAAAACCTTGTCACTGCATAGTAATAACACACACAAACTCAGAGTGAGAAGGAACCTAGAATGCCATTTATTTCCAACAGGATGGTGAAGGGTCTTGAAATTAGGTCAGATGAGGACAAATTTAATGAATTGAGGACTTTTTCAAAAAAAGGACAAACAACAACAACAACAAACAACACTCAAGCAGAAAAATGGAAATTAGCTGTCCATAGGACAGATCTTTTAATACTTGGAAACAAATATCATGTACTTCCTCTAGGTCTTTTCTTTAAGTTAAACACTCTAATTTCTTTAATTAGTCCTCATATAACCTAATTTCAAGTTCTTTCACCATCCTGTTTGGACTAAATGGCCTTGACAGTCCCTTCTCACTCTGAGATTTAGTGTGACTTATTAGCATGAAAGGACTAACTTTTCAGTTCAGTAAAACAATTAAGTCAGTTAGTTAATGCACATTTAGTATTTTTTAAGAGCTAAATACCGGGAATTCAAAGAAAAACATACATACATTATCCTTAACTTCAAGGAGTTTAATACTAATGGTGAAGACAATGTGTAAATACCTAAAACCATATAAGGTATGTACAGGGGAGATGGAAGATAATCTCAGAAGGAAGGTGGTAGGGAAGAAGATAGGGAAGAGTAGGGACTCTGCAAAAGATTAGATTTAAGTTGAGTATTGAAAAAAGCAGGGAAGTTGAGAGGCATAGGTGAGGAAAGAGAACATTCCAGGCATAGTGGACATCCAGTGAGAATCCACAACTTCCAGAGCTAGAGTGTCATTTTTGAGGAATAGTAAATTGGGTAGCTGGGTGGTGCAGTGGATAAAGCACTGGGCTTAAAATCAAGAAGACTCATCTTCTTAAGTTCAAATCTGGCCTCAAACACTTATTATTTAACCCTGGGCAAGTCACAACCTTATTTGCCTTAGTTTCCTCATCTGTAAAATGAGTTGGAGAAGGAAATGGCAAACAACCCCATTGTCTTTGCCCAGAAAACCCCAAATGGCATCAAAGAGAGTTAGGCATAGATGGTGGAGTAGAAACAGCATGTCCAAGGTGCTCTCACCCCAGATCACCTCCAAACCATGTAAAAGGGGACTCTGAACAACTTCTGGAGCCCCAGCACCCACAGAATGACACAGAGAAGCTAACCTCCAGCTGAGGACAGCCCAGCAGCCCTGCAGGGAGTGGCCAGCTCAGTGCTCTGGGAGCTGAGCACAGGCCTGTGTGAGCCATGGTTTTAGCCCCAGGGTTGCCAGGCCAGCAGCCAGACAGAGGGACCCCAGAATACCAGCATTTGTGGTGATTCCAGAATTATCAACACAGACATGCCTAAGACAAAGTGAGAGGTTAGTGCCCTATGGACTTTGGGACCAGTATTTGGGGAACTCATTGGCTTTCTCCCCTGGGGCTAGAAGCTGTTCAGGAGACAAGCCATTATACAGTTTCAGTGGCAGCTCCAGCCCCTGGCCTGCGAACTGTAGGGATATCCAGCTATCAGTCTTGGGGGTTAATCATTCTTGGTTTAACCTGCTTGGATCTGGATTGTAATCTTGGGGGGAGGTCTGGGGTGGGCATCCAACTTGCCAGAACTGGAAGTTGTGAAGACCCCAACATTTGGGACTGAAGCCCCCCTGTCTGGTGGCAGAGTCCTACTGTGGCAACAAGCCCAAAAGTGTAATTAAGAGGCAACATGACTAGGCAAAGGAAACTAAATAAACAGAAAAATGCAACATTAGACTCCTATTTTGGGGGCAAAGAGAATGGAAGCATGGAACAGGAGGAGAACTGTGAGGTCAGAAATCCTGCTCCAAAAGTCCCAAAAGAAAATATGTGCGGGTTACAGGCCATAGAGGACCTTAAGAAGGATTTGAAAAATCAAATAAGAGGGGCAGCTAGGTGGAGCAGTGAGTAGAGCGTCGGCCCTGGAGTCAGAAGGACCTGAGTTCAGATCCGGCCTCAGACACTTAACCCATACAAAACAAAAAACCTAGCCGTGTGACCTTGGGCAAGTTACTTAACCCCAATTGCCCTAAAGGGGCAGCTAGGTGGCGCAGTGAGTAAGAGCACCGGCCTCGGAGTTGGGATGACCCGAGATCAAACCCAGCTCAGAAAATGAGCACCCACACATAAATAATGATTAGCCATGTAACCTTGAGCAAGTTACTTAACCCCAATTGCTTTTTAAAAGAAAATTAAAAAAAAATCAAATGAGAAGGATGCAGGAAAAGTACAAAATGAGGGTCAACAGCCTGACCGAGGAAAATAACACCTTAAAAAATAGACTAGCAAAGGAGGCCCAAAAGGGCAATGAGGAGAAGAATGCCTTAAAAAGTCGAATTTGCCAGATGGAAAAAGAATCTCAAAAGCTCACTGAGGAGATTCATTCCTTCAGAGTTAGACTGGAGCAAATGGAAGCTAGTGACTTTGTGAGAAATCAAGATGCTGTTAAACAGATCCAAACAAATGAAAGAACAGAAGGCAATGTGAAATATCTCATAGGAAAAACCACTGACCTGGAAAATAGATCCAGGAGAGATAATTTAAAAATTATTGGACTACCTGAAAACCACGATCAAAGAAAGAACCTAGAAATCACACTTCAAGAAATTCTCAAGGAAAATTGCCCTGATGTTTTAGACCCAGACGGGGTATAGAGGTTGAAAGAATCCACAGACCACCTCCTGAAAAAGATCCCCAAAAGAAAACTCCCAGGAATATTATAGCCAGGTTTCAGAATTCTCAGATCAAGGAGAAAATATTCCAAGCAGCCAGGAAGAAACAATTTCAATATTGTGGAAACACAATCAGAATAGCCCAGGACTTGGCAGCTTCTACACTGAAGGATGGAAGGGCATGGAATATGATATTCCAGAGGGCAAAAGAGCTGGGATTGAAGCCAAGGTTCACTTACCCAGCAAAACTGAGTATTTTGTTTCAGGGGAAACATGGTCATTCAGTGGAATAGAGGACTTTCAAGTATTCTTGAGGAAAAAACCAGAGTTGAATAAAAAATTTGACATCCAGACACAAGAAGCAAGAGATGCCTGAGGAGGTAATCAGGGAAAAGAAATCAAAAGGAACTTATCAAAGTTGGCCTATTTACATTCCTACATGGGAAAACAATAACTGTGACTGATGAAACCTTTCTCAGTATGAAAATAGCTGAAGAAGGGTATATGGGCATATGAATACATATGTGAATGTGTGTATATATGTTTACAGTTATACATGGATAGAGGGCATAGGTTGAATTTGTTGGGAAGGGATGGTACTTAAGGGGTGAAATTATGAGGTGAGAGAGGAAAGTGGCAAGAGGAGATGGGGAGAGACAGGGTCGGGTAAACTATCTCATGTAGAAGAAGCAAGGGGAAGTGGCTGCAGGTGAGGGGAAGAACAGGAAGGCAAAAATGCAAAGCCACATTCTCATTGAATTTGGCTCAGGGAGAGAATGACATATATACTATATGGGATATCTCACCCTGCAGCAGAGTTAGGTGAAGGGGGATGAGAGGGGTGATGATGGAGGGGAGGGCATTCTGGGTGGAGGGGAGGTTGGAAGTACCCCCTTTCAAAGAAGGACAGGATCAAAGTAGGAAATGGACCAGGTGGGGGGGATGGGGGGGAGGGAATTATAAGCAGCCTTTTACAATATATCTACTATGGTAATGTTTTGCATAGCTATACATGTACAACACATACGAATCACTTATCTTCCCAGAGGGAATGGGTGACAAAGGAGGAAGGGAATGGATCTGAAATTAAAGGTTTTAAAATTAAATGTTTCAAATGTATATAAATACTATTATTAATACTATTTTACATGTAATTGGGAGATAAGATACGCAGGCATTGGGGCACAGAATCTCACCTTGCTCTAATGGAAAAGTTGAAGGGGGTATGGGAGAAGATATGGGAGATAGCAGATTGGATAAGGGGATATCTTGTGGGACTGCTATTCTAGGGTGGTGGGTAGGGGAAAAATGGGGAAAAATTGTAACTCAAAATCTGGCAAAAATGAATGATGCAAACCAGAAGTTAATAAAGCATTTGTTTAAAAAAAAAGAGTTAGGCATTACTCAAAAATAACTGAGTAACAAGCTAGGTCAAGTATAGATGGATCAAAACTGCTTAAAGGTCAGGAAAAGGCAAGAACGTAAGAAAAGGAGTATAGCAAGTAAGTTATGTTTCACTATTTCCGGGTTAGAGTGCCTGCATTTGTCCCTCAGATGTTCAAGGGAACCCTGAAGATCTTGGTGATGGTTCTTCAGCTGCCACTTACTCAAGCCCATACCAATTGTTTTCCCTACTTTCAGCTTTCAGTGACTAGTACCCAAGCTGTTTCAGAGGGATATCTACTTCAAGATATAAATAAATGATTCAAATTCTAAGACTAAGTCATCTATTTTCCATAGATGACTCACATGAAATGAACAGATTAGTTTTTTAAATTTTTAAATTTTTTTTTCTTTTTGGAGGGCAATTGGGGTTAAGTAACTTGCCCAAGGTCACATGGCTAGGTTTTTGTTTGTGTGTGTGTGTTAAGTGTCTGAGGCTGGATCTGAACTCAGGTCCTTCTGACTCCAGGGCCAATGCTCTACTCACTGCACCACCTAGCCGCCCCCAGATTAGTTTTTATAAAGGAAGAAATCCGTGCTGTCAACAACCATTTGCAAACAATCCTTCCAATCCCTAATAATTAGAAAAAGACAAATTAAAGCAACTCTAAGGTTGTACCTAATACATGTAAAATTGGCAAAGGTGACAAATGAGGGAAAAGACAAAGGTTGTAAGAACTATGGGAAAATAGGCATATTCATGCATTATTGATAAAACCATAATTTTGGCTAGCGATTCTGGAAAACAATTTGAATTATGTCCCCAAAGTTACTAAGCTACAGAGACCCTTTGACCCAGGGATACTCTTACACTAGACTACTCCAAAGAAATTATATAAAAATGAAAAAGACCCACATGGACAAAAAAATTATTTCAGCAGCCTTAAACTGGAAGAAAGAGAATTCTTACCTATTGGGTGAGGATCAAATAAAATTAATAATTTCTTTTTTTAAATTTTTTATTTTTTTCTGGTTTACATCATTCATTTCCACCAGTTTATGAGTTACATTTTCCCCCATTTTTTCCCTACCCACCACCCCAGAATAGCAGTCCCACTAGATATCCCCTCATCCAATCTGCTCTCTCCCATATCTTCTCCCATACCCCCTTTCGACTTTGCCATTAGGGCAAGGTGAATCTCTGTGCCCCAATGCCTGGACATCTTATGAAACATTTAATTTTAAAACTTCAATTTTCAGATCCATTCCCTTCCTCCCTTGTCACCCACTCCCTCTGAGAAGATAAGCAATTCAGTATGTGTTGTACATGTTTAGCTATGCAAAACATTACCATAGTAGATATATTGTAAAAGACTGCTTATATTTTCCCTCCCACCCGTCTCACCTCCCACCTGGTCTGTTCCCTACTTTGATCCTGTCCCTCTTTGATTGTGGGTACTTCCAATCTCCCCTCCCCCAGAATGCCCTCCCCTCCATCATCCCCCCTCTCATCATCCTTTCCCCTACTCAGGAGAGTGAGTGAGGGTAAGATATTCCATTTAGTATGTATGTGGTTCTCTCCTTGAGCCAACTTCAATGAGAATATGCTTTTGCCTTTTTGCCTTCCTGTTCTTCCCCTCCCCTGCAACTACTTCCCTTTGCCTCTTCTACATGAGATAGTTTACCCTACCCTGTCTCTCTCCATCTCCTCTTGCCACTTTCCTCTCTCACCTCTTGACTTCACCCCTTAAGAATCATCCCTTCCTTGGAGCGGCTAGGTGGTGCAGTGAGCAGAGCGCCGGGCCTGGAGTCAGAAGGACCCGAGCTCAGATCCAGCCCCAGACACCCAACACACAAACAAAAACCCAGCCACTCGACCCCTGGCAAGTCACCCAACCCCAATTGCCCTCCAAAAAAAAAAAAAAAGAATCATCCCTTTCCATCAAATTCAACCTGTGCCCTCTATCCATATATACCTGTGAACATATGCCATGTACCCTTCTTCAATTATTTTCATAATAAGAGAGGTTTCATCAAACAGAGTTATTGTTTTTCCATGTAGGAATGTAAATAGTCCAACTTTGATAAGTTCCTTTTGATTTCTTTTCCTTGATTACCTTCTCAAGCATCTCTTGCTTCTTGTGTCTGAATGTCAAATTTTCTATTCAACTCTGGTTTTTTCATCAAGAATGCTTGAAAGTCCTCTATTCCACTGAATGACCGTATTTTCCCCTGAAACAAGATACTCAGTTTTGCTGGGTAGGTGACTCTTGGCTTCAATCCCAGCTCTTTTGCCCTCTGGAATATCATATTCCATGCCCTTCGATCCCTCAGTGTAGAAGCTGCCAGGTCCTGGGCTATTCTGATTGTGTTTCCAGAATATTGAAATTGTTTCTTCCTGGCTGCTTGTAGTATTTTCTCCTTGATCTGGGAGTTCTGGAGCCTGGCTATAATATTCCTAGGAGTTTTCTTTTTGGGATCTTTTTCAGGAGGCGATCGCTGGATTCTTTCAACCTCTATTTCCCCCACTGGGTCTAAAACATCAGGGCAATTTTCCTTGAGAATTTCTTTAAGGATGATTTCTAGGTTCTTTCTTTGATCATGGCTTTCAGGTAGTCCAATAATTTTTAAATTATCTCTCTTGGATCTATTTTCCAGGTCAGTGGTTTTTCCTATGAGATATTTCACATTGCCTTCTATTCTTTCATTTGTTTAGATCTGTTTAATAGTATCTTGATTTCTCATAAAGTCACTAGCTTCCATTTGCTCCAGTCTAACTCTGAAGGAATGAATCTCCTCAGTGAGCTTTTGAGATTCTTTTTCCATCTGGCAAATTCGGGTTTTTAAGGCATTCTTCTCCTCATTGCCTTTTTGGGCCTCTTGCCATTTGAGTTAGTCTATTTTTTAAGGTGTTATTTTCCTCAGTCAGGCTGTTGACTGTCATTTCATACTTTTCTTGCATCTTTTTCATTTCTCTTCCCAAATTTTCCCCCAAATTATATTGTATGAATTTAATGAAATGCTATTATGCCACAAGAAATGAAGAAATCTTTGGTTTTAACAGAAGTTAAAAGAATTCCATAACTGATGTGGAGTGAAATGAGTAGAACTAGGGCAACAATTTGAACAATGAAAATGCCATTATAAAAGGAAAAAAAAACAAACCAACCTTTAAAGACTTTAAAACTCGGATCCTCACAATGATAGTCATGATCCAGGGGAGCAATGATGAAACAAACCACTCATCTGCTGCCAGATAGACAATAAACTGAAAATGTAGAATGAGAAATAAACTTTTGTATGTTGGCCAATATGTGGATATGTTCTTTAAGACTATGCATATATATATATATATATTTTTTTTTTTTTGCTTTTTTGCTTTTTGGAGGGCAATTGGTGTTAAGTAATTTGCCCAAGGTCACACGGCTAGGTTTTTGTTTGTTTGTTTGTGTGTGCGTTAAGCGTCTGAGGTCGGATCTGAACTCAGGTCCTTCTGACTCCAGGGCCAACACTCTACTCACTGCACCACCTAGCTGCCCCGACTATGGATGTTTTCAATGAGATTTAATATTTTTTTTAATTATTCAGTTGGGGGATGATAAATGTTTTTAATCAATTAATGAATGGTTTTATTTCTAAAGAAGTGATGTTTACTTCACCGATATAGCTACAAAAAATATAATCATTTCTACAAGATATGCTTTGAGGGAAAGACTGTCTTATTCCATCAGTTTCTGGGAAGAATGGGGCAACTCATCACAGTTTCTGTATAGTATTTGTTCTATCAAGTTCATGTCCAAATGAGCCATCATTTTTGACAGTTTAATCTCTGCTGGGCTGAGGCTCAAGTCAGTCTCATTGTTCTTTGAGGTATTAATGCTGGGTTGTGCTCAAAACCTGAATGTTAGGACTCCAGAGCTTTACTCTCCTAATCTTTCAAAATTCATGAAGTTCAGATTTATTAATCCCTTCCCTGAAAACAGGAAAAGGATAAATGGTGACACAAAGCAGCTAAGATGTTTCCATGGGACCACATGTTAGAATTTTAAATAAGGGTCCAAGTCCTCTACTCTTACAATATATCTATCAGACAAGGAGCTCAAGAGTTTCGCCAAGAGTTCATCACAAGAGAAAAAAAAATGGTAGAGGCCTTTGGGAAAGCAGCCTTATTTCTGTCTACATAGCCAAATAAAAGAGCATAGCAGACCAGGAACAATTTCATATTACATCTATTTGTGCCAATGACTCTCCAATGCACTTCCATTTTATGACATTCTGACTTTCCTCTAAGCAGGCTTCCAAGTCTTTCCATGTGGGTACATTCAGTCAGAAATGTTTTGACCTTATGCCACAACCCTGTTACAGTAGAGAGGATCCATGTCGTTAAAATTTTTAAATGGGGGCGGCTAGGTGGTGCAGTAAAAATAAGAGGGCCGGCCCTGGAGTCAGAAGGACCTGAGTTCGGAGCCGGCCTCCAACACTTAATCCACACAAACAAAAACCTAGCCCTGTAACATTGGGCAAGTTACTTAACCCCAATTGCCCTAAAGGGGCGGCTAGGTGGTGCAGTGAGTAAGAGCGCCGGCCTCGGAGTTGGGATGACCTGAGATCAGATCCGGCCTCAGAAAATGAGCACCCACACACAAATAATGACTAGCCATGTAACCTTGAGCAAGTTACTTAACCCCAATTGCGTAAAAAAAAAAAAAAAAAAAATTTAAATGACCCAACAGAGGAGCAATTGTTAATTATTTAATTTAGTAAAACAAAATAAAACCAGTTCAAATTTCCTCAAGGTAGCTATGTTTGCAGAGTCTTATAACTGCTGACTTGACATGCCATTAGTGGAGAACTATAACTCCCCAATTAATACCATTTTACTTCAGTTTCTCATATAAAGTATTTAGTTTTCCTTTCCTCTGATGATGCACCTGACTCTCTCTTTAGGAAAATAAGCCAAATGAGCGCTCTTCCTTGAAATTTCTCTCCAGACACGTTAATTATCCAAGCATTACTAATCATTTATTTATTTGCAAGAAAAAATACAACCACAACAAATCACATGCCTTTCAATTCTGTAATTTTCAAGGGATTGAATGTTTTTTATGGATATTTATTTCCTACAGCTAGATACCTTATACCAGCAACTAATTATGAGACAATTCTCATTTATTTAATTTTTTAATTCCTCTGATAAATGAACCCTTCCTGACACTAACTGCAACAGGGAGAATTCTGTCCACACTGTGTCCTTATATGTAAATCTTAGACCATTATCTGGTATGCCATCCAACTTTTCTGTATAAATAAAAAACAAGATGTTCTCAGATGTCAGAATAGTTTTGTCTGAAGGACTAATGTATGACTACTTCACTGGATGTATACTTAAAAATACTATAAACCCCCAAAGCTATAATTTTGTTATTCACATCCATAAAAAAATTGAGCGATGAGTCCTGATCTTAAATAATGTTGGGCCTAGGATGTAATAAAATGCAGCAAACCATTAAAATGACTCAAAGCAAAATGTTATGTTTCTGTAGAAAATGTATGCAAATTTATATTCTTATAAATTTATATTCTCATGTATATATATATATTCAATGCTTATAGCAGTTTCTTCCATGTCTGTTGGACCATTTTATCTATCTATCTATCTATCTATCTATCTATCTATCTATCTATCTATCTACTGATAATAATGATAGTGAATATTTGAAGTTTAATTATCACTGTGCTATCCACTTTTACTCACTAAAGGAATAATATCATTATCATCATCCTTATCTTCATCTTCGTAATCATCATCATCATCATCATCATCATCATCATCTCATTTGGTCCTTACAATAACTGTGCCAGGTAGGTTCTACTATTATCTCCAATTTACAGGGGACAGGAAGCAGAGGATAAGTGACTTTCCCAGGGTTACATTGCAAGTAAGGGTCTAAATCTAGGTTTGAACTCATCTTCCTGGCTGCAGATTCAGCTCTTCCCCCCTCTGTATATGTATAAATAGATATATCTTATTCTATCTATCTATCTATCTATCCCCAAATAAGCGAAACATCTTTGACCAGCAAGCATTTTTTTTCTTTTAGTTATGTGATTGTTATTTTCATTTGTATGCTGATAGTGTTTTAGAGGCTAAGAAATTTATAATTTCATTTTAAAAGGCATTGAGTTGGAGAGGTAAACCACTTATATGGTAAAGTGATCTATTTACTTATATTTGTATGTAAAGAAGCGGTCAAAGAAAATGCAGCAATGAAGTAGTATTAGAAGCAATGATATCTCTCTTATCTTTCTATAATCTGTCATTTATCTATGTACCACTATCTATTTATTTATCATCTATCTATCTACTATCTGTCTAACATCTATTTACAATCTATTGTCTGCCTCTCTCTCTCTCTGCAGATTCTTTAGAAATTGTTTTGTTGTTTGGCAAATTGTAAGTTATGAACTTGAAGTTAGTGTTCATTTCCTGGTTTAAACTCAAGCATGTTGACAAGATGCAAGTTAGGTTCAATTTTCAATTCTTTCTGCTTCATTTGGGAAAGAAAAAAAAAACTTGTAAAAATCAAGTAGAGAAAAACCAAATTTGTCGTAACATTGTTTGCTAACACTGTACAACTTGGGGCCATATGCATATTTGCGATCTAGAGACATCAAATTATGTAAAACCAACATCATAATAGGATCATAGATTTAAAGTTCAGAAGAACCTTGGAAAGTATGCCAAATTTCTAATATTACTAATGATGAAATTTAGGCACAGAGAGGTAACACGATTTACCTAGGGTCATTTGGCTACTAAAAGTTTGAAATCTGAGATTTTAACTCAGTTCTTCCAAACTCTAAGTCCATTTTTCTCTCCACAATGCCAAGTGAGTACATAAACCATAAATGGATGTAAGAGATCTTGATAAAAAAGTGGGGGGCAGAGGAGGTTTGTCTAATTAACTTCCTCTACAGCCTCTGGTCATGATAAAGTTCTGAGATGATGGGTTACTCATATTATTTGACCATATAAGAATGAAAACAGTAATTTCTTGCCCATGTTTACTTTTATATGTTTCTTTTCACCAGGAAAGCTTGAACGTCCTCTATTTCATTAACAGTCCATTCCCTCCACTCCCATAGAATTAAGCTTTTTTTTGTTGGATAAGTTATTCTTGGTTGTAATCCTAAATCATTTGCCTTCTGGAATGTCATATTCCAAGCTCTGTGTTTCTTTATACTGGTGTTTGCTTTTAAAATACTTTGTTACCTTATAATACTTGATTTCTCTCTTTATAGATACTTGCAATATTTTTTCCTTGATCTGGGAACTCTGATTATTGACTATAATATTCTAGATGCTTTGATTTTGGAGTTTCAGAATATGATTAATGAATTGTTTCTATTTTGCCCTCTGTTTTCTTCTATGATTTCTTTAAATGTATTGTAGGGGTTCTTTATTTTTCATTATTATTAGTCATGACTTTCATTTAGCACAGTATTTCTTAAATTAGCTCTCATTAATGTATTTTTCCAGGTTAGTTATTTTTCCAATGAAATATTTAACATTTTCTTATGTTTTTTCAGTATTTTAAAAAATCACTTCTTTTTGCTGTCTCAAGGAGTTGTTAGCTTCTATTTGGCCAATTTTAAAGGAATTATTTTATTCAGTAAGGTCTTGTAATCTCTATCAAGTTGCGAATCCTCATTTCATATCTTTGTTCCCCAGTTCTCATCCCCCTTCCCATTCCATTTTCCTCTACTGTTCTCATTTAATTTTAAAATAATTATTTATTTTAAAAAATTCCCCTAATTTGTCTAAGTATTATTATTGGACTTGTGTCCAACCTGCCTCATTCTTTGTGGCTTTCCTTGCAGATGTTTTCAAATCATTGTGCCCACAGTAAATCACCACAGTAAATCTTTACAGTTGAGTTCTTTTTGTTTGTTTACTAATTATTCCCAACTATTTCTTGATTCTGTGCTTTATTTTAACACTTTTCTCTTAACACTTCTAAGGATGGGGAATTGGAAGAGGCTGAACTTCTATCTTTTTATGTATTTATGATACTTTTACAACTGAAACTGGAGACCCATAAGTCTTCAGTGTTCTCCAAGTGGCTTAATCTTGGAAAAGTTCCATTTACTTCCTTCCTGGTCTGAGCTAACTCTAGTTCCTGGCCCAGGTTTGGGTCAATTGGTTTCTTCATTGTTTAAATTCAGTAGTCCATGGTTGTACTCAGTTATTATTAGCCCTCTGGGAGATTTTGCAGCTTTAGAGCAATTGAACTCTTGGTTTCCATTTGATCTGGCACTCCTGCCCTGGTTATTCCATTACAGTCTTACAGGCTAGGATAAAGACTAAAATTGAATCCCTTCTTTGCTCTTGGGCTTAGAGCCACAAAGCTAAGTTTCCAGAATTTGTTCCTTGCTCATTAGTTAGCTAGGGCCCTGATCACTTGCTACCATTATTTTCTGCCTGGCTTTAAAATCGAAAATAGATAATGGAAGACAGAGCTGCCAGATAGCATCCATTCCTATACCCAGTGCTACTTCATGGATCCCTTTGAATCTCTTTCTGCCTCATGATTTCTTTCCTGGTTTTCTCTCTTGTCCCCCTTTCTATACATGGGTGCTGGAATATTTTCCACCTTCACTGCTTTTATGAGTGTTCCTGGTTATCCCCTGCCAGTCTCCACAGACCTATCTGTTTGTTCCTTAAGCTGCCCCCTGTGCTAGAAAAATCTCTCTGACTCTTTTTTTGGTGTCTCTCCCATTCAGTGTTCAATCCAGCACATTTTCTAGTTTGCTGTAGAAGAAGTGTGCTGGGTAAGTTAAGAAAAAGTGCTTCTTTTCACTCTCAGATCTTGACTCTACCTCCTAAACAACATTTAAAATTATCTCTCATATGACAGTCATATAGAATAGAAAGACAAAAATACAATACACTCTGCCCTCTAGATATATGTACTAAAGGGAAATAAAGCCAGCCAAAATATGAAAGCAAAAATGAGTAAAGTGTATGTGATAGGAATGTTCTCTGAGTTTATTCCTTCCTGTATCAAATTTTTAAATAGGAACTTTTGTACCTGAGACAAATTCATTTAAATGGAGTAAAAGGGCAGTAGGTGAATCTAAGGATAATTAGATGGCGAATGATGCTCTATCTCCACTGAGAATCAAGCTTTCATCTTACCTCGCTTCAGTGGGGGTGAGGAAGAGGAAAGGTCTCCTGGGAGAGGGCTGGCATTTTGAAGGGACCCTGGGATGTTTGTCTGGGCTCTGTTGCCCTAGCAAAGTGGTGTGCGCCAGTTGTAGCATTTACTGGTATTAAAAATACTCTCCTTCCTTTTGGTATAACCCCCACTAGTCAAGATTCTGTCCTTTTCTACTAAGACATGCAATGACTATTTTTTCTCCTGTATATTTGTGTGCATCTATCTAAAAAATCTTTTTCTTCATCTACAGCTCATTATTTGCCTTCTGCCCCACCTTCTTTAGTGATGGCAAGAACCAGATTTTCTGAATTATTTCTCACCTATTCCATTATTTATCAACCAAAGCAACATATTTAGAGCATCCATGTCCCCATTCCAGAGATATAATTAGAATGGGGTAAATAGAACTTTACCCCAGAGCAACACCATGGAGCTGTTGCATACTCCCTGAATCCATGATTCATTTCCAGAAAGCATCACCATTAAGCACAATCATCTCTGGTCAACTTATATGGAGAGTCTTGTCAACTATGGGGCAAGGTACTTGCTCCATAGGGCAAAGTTTCCTCTCCAGCCCTGGAAAGGCTCTAATAATGCCCTGTCCTATGTGACTTCATGTATTATCAGACTGCCCCTTGTACCTTCTTCTCACTCAGGTCTTTTTGACTGACATGAAAATATTTTTAGTTATGTCTCTGTTGCATTTTATAGATGTAACTTTCCTTTTAGTTATTTGGATCTTCAGATGGTGCATATTATCATTATGGAGTTATTGGTTTCTGCAGAAGTTAAAACAAAATGAAACAATCAAAGCCACAGCAACCAAAAAGATACTGAATTTCTTTGTGCAATTAAGGAATCAGAGTTCAAGCCCAAATTAAAAATTTTTGTTAAACAAATACTCATTTTCCCCCTCCTTTCCATCCCTCAGCAGTGACTAGAAAAAAGGAAAAGAAGAGAAAAAAGTCTTGTAAAAATACAGTCAAGCAAAACAAATTGCTACATCAACAACATCCAGAAATATACATCTTGAGTGTTCAGCAGGCTGCGATATTGATCTTATGATGACAAATTATTTAACTTGAAAAGACTTCAAGCCAAGAGTAGTAGGGAGACTTGGTGCATGACATTTTGTTCACAGATAATTGTGCAATCAATGTAGCCTCTGAGGCTGAGATGCAGCAAAGCATGGATCAATTCTCTGATGTTTGTGCTTATCTTGACCTAATAATTAACATCAAGAAAACAGGTTGTCCACCAGCCAGCACCACACTATCCATATGTGAAACCACTTATAGCAAATGAGATAGTTTGAATGCCGTGGATAAGTTCACTCACTTTGGTAGTATATTTTCCAGGGATGTCCACAGATATGACAAGGCTGATGCATGCATTGCCAAAGCTAAACTCAGTTTGGGGGAGATTTAGAAGGAAAGTGTGGGTAAAAAGTGGTATCAGAGTGTTTGTCAAATGGAAGGTCTATAGAGCCATTGTACTGACCACATTGTTGTATGCCTGTAAGACCTGGACATTTTGTCAGTGACATACCAGGAAACTGAATTGCTTCCATTTGAATTGTCTTAGAAAGACTCTGAAGATCACCTATCAAGATAAATTATAGGACACTGAGGTCCTTTCTTGAACTGAACTGCCAAGCATTCAAATTCTACTGCAGATATTGCAACTCTGATGCCCTAGCTATGTTGTTTGAATGTCAAATGGATGCTTGTCTACAAGACTGTTTTACAGAGAATTCATATGAGGCAGGTGTTCACATGGAGGTCAGAAGAAGTGATACAAGGTCACTCTATTCTGGGGTGGTGGGTAGGGGAAAAATTTGTAACTCAAAATTTGGTGGAAATGAATGATGTAAACCAGAAGTTAATAAAGCATTTGGAAAAAAAAAGAAAAATATATTGTTCATTAATTGTTCATCTTTGTTCATTAATTTAATTTAGATTGTCAGTTTTACTGGCATATAGCTAGGCAAAATTTCTCATAATTACCTTAATTTCATCTTAATTGACTGTGCATTCATCCTTTTCTTTTTTTGTTACTGATAATTTGGCTTCCTTTTTTCTTCTAAGAAATCAAATTTACCAATGGTTAATCTATTTTTATTATTTTCCCCCATGGAATTAGCTTCGAATTTTATTTATTAGTTCAATGTTTGTTTTTACTTTCAATTTTTTAATCTCTCCTTTGAAATTTTTTGGTGTTCAATTTGGGAATTATAAATTTGTTCCTTTCTATATACATATTTATACATATATATATATTTATATATACATATTTTTAAAATCTCATATGAAATTCACTGAATTAATCTTTCTGTCTTTTGTTGATATAAGCATTTAAGGATTTAAAATTTGTTCTAAGTAATGCTTTGCATCCCCCAAATTTTGGTTTGTTATCTCATTGTTGTCATTCTCTTTAAAGAAAGTATTGATAGTTAACTATGATTTGTTCTTTGCCACATTCCTTGTTTGGGATTAGATTACTTATTTTTCATTTAATTTTCAATCTACATTTCTATGTTCTTTCCCTGAATGTGATTTGCAATGTATTAGAGTTTGAAATAGGTACATTCACTACTTTTGCTTTTCCATATTAGTTTGTGAGGTGTTTATACTTTAATACATGGTCAATTTTTATGAAATTGCCATGTATGGCTGAGAAAAAGGTATCTTCTTTTTTTATTCTCATTCAATTTTTTCTAGGGGTTTCTCCTATCTAACTTTTAAAGATTTTACTAATTTTCTTAATTCTCTTCTTATTTAATGGTTAGATTTATCTTGCTTTGAGAGATGATAGTTGAGATCTCCCCTAGTATAGTTTAACTATTTCTTCCTATAAATAATTTAATTTTTCTTTTAAGAAGCTAGATATTATGTAATTTGATGCATATAGGATTACTGTTGATATTGCTTTATTACTTGTGGTTCCTTTTAGCAAGAAATAGTTTCTCAGTTTATCCCTTTTAATTGTTTGTTTTTGCTTTTACTTTGTCTGAGATCATTATTGCTACCCCTGCCTTTCTTTTTAATGTTTTTTACTTCAGCTAAATCATAACATATTTTGCTCTGATTCTGTATTTTAAGTATATGTATCTCTCTGTTTCCAGTGTTCCTTTTAAACAACATACTGAATTCCAGTTTCTAATCCATTCTGTTCTCCACTACCAATGAGTTCATCCCATTCATATTCACATGTATGATTACTGATGGCATTTGCCTCAATCCTATTTTCTTCTTTTTATCCTTGTCTATCTCTTTTTTTTCCTCTTCTGCATCTGTATTTTGTTTTGCTTCTGAGCACTGCCTTCCTTTATCCACCCTCCCTTTTATCACCACTTGTTTCTCTTATCCATTTTCTCTCCTATTTCCCTGTCAGTTTTCTATACCCACTTGAGTGTGTATGTGTGTGTGTGTGTGTGTGTGTGTGTGTGTGTATTTCCATCTTTAAACCTATTTAGATGAGAGTAAGATTCAAGAGTTGTTTCACCAACTCACCATTTTCTCCTCCACTGTAAAAGCTCTTCTTTGTAGGCCTGTTTTATGTGAGATTATTTTCCCCATTTTATCTCTCTTCCCCCTTCTCCTAGTGCCTTCCTCTTTCTGGTTCATAATTCTTTTTTAGATCATCCCTAAATATTCAACTCAATCTTGTTCCTTTTGTCTATAGATCTCTTCCCAACTACCCTAATAATGATAAAGTTCTTAGGAGTTATATGTATCATGTTTCCAAAGAGGAATATAAACAGTTTAACCTTATTGATTCCTTTTAAATTTCTGTTTCATGTTTACCTTTTAATGCTTCTCTTGAGTCTTATATTTCAAAGCCAAATTTTCTGTTTGCTTCAGTTTTTCTTTTCATCTGGAGTTCTTCTATTTCTTTAAATACCAATTTTTTTTTTACCCTGAAGGATTATTACACTCTGTTTTGCTGCATAGGTCATTCTTGTTTGTATTCTTTTGCCTTCCAGATTATAACATTCCAACATCCTTCCTCCTTTATTGTGGTAGCTTCTAAATCTTATGTGATCTCAACTCTGCTTCCAAAATATTTGAATGTTGTTTTTTTCTTGATACTGGAAATATTATCTCTTTGACCTGACAGTTCTTGAATTTGAGTAAAATATTCCTGGGAGTTTTCATTTTGGGATCTCTTTCAGGTGGTGACTAATAGATCCTTTCTATACCTATTTTACCTTGTGGTTCTAGAAATATCGGGGCATTTTCTCCAAAAAATTCATGAAATATGATGTCTATATTCTTTTATTTTCAGGAAGTCCAATAATTCTTAAATTATCTCTCCTCAATCATTTTATTTTTTCTGATGAGATATTTCACATTTTTCCTTCCTGCCTTTTTATAAAAATTGTCTTTTCATAAATTGCTTCCTTTGCTTTCATTTCTTTGTCTGCTTTTTCCTCTATTACACTTAATTGATTTTTAAAGATAATTGTTTTAGCTCTTCCAGGAATTCTTGTTGGGCTTGTATCTAGTTCACACTATTCTTTGGGACTTTGCTTGTATATGTTTCGACTTTACAGTTTTATGAGTTTATGTCTTGATCTTCCCTATCACCATTTTTTATGGTCAGGTTCTTTTTTGTCCTTGTTGATTGCTCATTTTTCAAGTTTATTTCCTGATTTTGTATTTAAGGTTTAAGTTGGGTTTTGTTCCCGTCCTGGGGTGGGTAGGGAAGAGCAGGAGCCCTGCCCCAAGTTTTGGGATTTTTTTACTGACTTTTTTAGAACTAGATCTAAATGTTTGGAGGTTTTCAGTGGTTCCAAGGTGATATGATCTGGAGAGACTTGTGATCACTTTTGTCCTGGTCTTTGCTCTGGTCTTTTCCCAGTAAAGGCTCCTGATCCCTTGGGATTGCAATTAATATTACTTTTCAGGGTTCCTGCTCTCTTGAGATTGGAAGTGTTACCACTCCTTGGGGCCTCTTCTCCCTCAGGATTGCAAGCAATAATTTTCCATAGGGTTCTTGACACCTTGTGATCAAAGTGATACTACTGCTCAGGACCTCTACTTCTTTGTGAATGAAAGTGCTTTTCTTTTCCCTTCAGTAGGGTTTTGAGATAGTCCTCTGGTATAAAGTAGTCCCTCCTTAGACATAGGTACTCCTCTTGATCTTTGCTTTCTTTAACTGGTCTTATAGTGTTATACTCCCTCATTTTAGGAAAAGCTGTCAATAGATTAAGTCCTTGTCCCGGTACCATATAGTATAAGGAAAGGACCATGGGCAAGCCAGAGGCATTGGGGAATTCCACAGCTAAATGACTTTGGGTACTAGGTACAACATATAAAACAATGGGAGTTAGTTCAATGCAAAATTTATTGTAAGAAATGGGGAAGAGAGGGAAGAGGAAAGATGAAAATGGGACTGGATATGTAACTCAGGCATACACCGTAGCAGATTATAACTCATGTAAAGGCAGTGCTGCATTAGAGAGCACAGAGACATAGGTACATTGAGGAGAAATGTGGTGTCCCAGCAGGAAGGCTTCTACTGGAAGGGAGGGTATGCTAGAAAGTACTTTTCTCTGAGTGATATTATTATACCATGATTTTGAATGACCCTAGCATACTGAAATTGCATATCAGGGCTGAGGGCAAAATATTATTTTGGAGAATTTGCTATTGGAGTGAAAACAAGATGATAGTAGGCAAAATCTTATTTTGACAGCCTGTATATCAGAGAAAAGCAATCTGGTTGTAGACAAAATATTGTTTGAATGATACAGTTGTAACAATATTTGAAAAATATTATTGTCAGTACTTTCCCCAGAGTATGTTTCACAAGCTTATGGCCTTTCTTAAGGGTAAACTGTCATGATGACCTCAAAGCCACCAGATCTAATCATATAAGAATAGTTTCCATACACAGATTCTATAGACTACAGCCTCCTTCAAGGGGAAACTGACATGGTGGTTTCACAACCACCAGGACTAATCTTATAAATTTTGACCTAGAAAGGGTTATTGGTAGAAGATTTTCAAATAATAAATAACATGCTACTGCATCCCCTGCAAGCACAGGGGTCTTCTGTAATCTTTCTGACCAGTTGATAGATCCTGTTACCATCTCTAGCTTGAGAATTCCTGAAGCTACTCCATGTGTCACCACCACTAAGTCTTATCTCTGGCATTGCATTCATAAGGACTTTGGGAGAGCCTCCATCCCTTTGTCACCAATCTTTCCGTCTGACCTCCTAAGTTGTCTTGAGTCAGGAAAATGTCTGACCCTTTTGTTGGCTCTACCACTCCAGAATTCAATCTGAGGTGTATTTTAAAGTTGTTTGGAAGGGAATGTTGAGGTAGCTTGATGGATTTCATTCTCTACTCTGTCACAATGACTATGCCCCGGAAGTTATTTTCAACTGTATTTAGAAAAGCAAGTAAAGGGTCCAATTTACCTCCTTTATAACTTTATAAGAACTTTATAACTTTAAGAAACATAGATATAGTCTTACTGCAGAAATATCAAATACCATTTTCTTTTAAAATTATTATGGCATAGTGATAAAGATACCAACAAAAACTTAATTAAAAAATCTATAGACTATACCTAGAGGGCTATAAAACTGTGCATATTATTCGATTCAGGAATACTAGTGCTAGGTGTGTGTGTGTGTGTGTGTGTGTGTGTGTGTGTGTGTGTGTGACAGAAAGAGAGAGAGAGAGAGAGAGAGAGAGAGAGAGAGAGAGAGAGAGAGAGGAGAGAAAGGAAAGTATTTGTACAAATATATTTATTTATAGCAACTCTTTTTGTGGTGGCTAAGATTTGGAAATTAAGGAGATGTACATCAACAGAGGAATGACTGAATGGGTTGTTGCATATGATTGCAATGAAATTTTATTGTATTATAAGAAATGACATTCAGAATGATTTCAGAAAAACCTGGAAAGAATTACATGAATTGATACAAAATGAAGTGAGCAGAACCAGGAGAACATTATACACAGTAACAGCAATATTGTATGATGAAGAATTATGAATGACTTAGCGATTTCAATTATCCAAGACAATCCCAAAGGACACTTGATGAAAAATGCTATCCAACTCCAGAAAAAAATCTGACATCAGAATACAGACTGAAGCATATTATTTTTTTTCTTTTTCTTTGTTTGAGTCTTCTTGCACAAAATGACTAATACATATTTTGAGTAACTGTACATGCATAACCCACATCAGATTGTGTATCCTCATGGGATGGTGGGTACAAGTGGGGTGAGAGGGAAAGGACCTAAAAAATACATTAAAATTGTTTTAAATGTAAATTAATATTGTTATCTATTCTGTATCCATTTACCCATGCTAAAATAGTAATACCATTATGAGTAAAAGCTCTCTCAGTATAATGTTCAGTCTTAATTTTTTAAAATTTTTAATTGTTTATTTATTGTTGGTTTCTAACATTCAGTTCCACATTCCATACCATTATGAGTAAAACCTCTCTTAGTGTAATGTTCAGTCTTTATTTTTTTTTAAATTTTTAATTGTTTATTTATTGTTGGTTTACAACATTCAGTTCCACAGTCCCTTAAGTTTCAAATTTTCTCCCCCTCCCTATCCTCCTTGCCCCAGTCATGGCAGCAAATATAGGCTCTACAAATATCTTCACATTAATCATTAGGTTGTAAAGAAGGATTATAACTTAAGGAATGAGCAGTGGGAAAGAGGAAATATAATAAAACAAGAAAAGAAACAGAGCAGGTAGTTTGTTTCAATCTGCATTCAGACTCTGCAGCTCTTTCTCTGGATGTGCATATCTCTTTTGATCATGAGTCTTTTGGAGTTGTCTTAAAACCTTACATTGCTGAGAGGAGCCCAGTCTATTGAAGTTAGTCATCACACATACATTGTGTCTGTGAATGTGTATGATTTCTCCTCATTCTGCTCTTCTTGCTCAGGATCAGCTTATATAAGTCTCTCCAGGTTATTATGAAGTCCATCGGCTCCTCATTTCCTAGAGCATAGTAGTATTCCATTGCATTCATATACCATAACTTGCTCAGCCATTCCCCAATTGATGGGTATCCCCTTGATCTCCAATTCTTTGCCACCACAAAAAGAGCTGCTATAAATATTTTTGTACATATGGGTCCTCCTCCCACTTCTCTGATCTCTTTGGGATATAACCCTAGAAGTGGTATTACTGGGTCAAAGGTAAGTACCTATTTATGGCCTGTAGAGAACTTTCAGAAGTCTCATGGGCTTTGCCCTTCCTACATATTATTGTCTGAAAGGCTTCAGGGAAGACAAGTAAGAGGATGTATTATGAAAGGAACATTTTGGGGTTCCTTGACCTCACTCCCCTGTCCTATACAGTTACCTTCAAAAGTTACAGGGCAGATAAGTAAGAGGGCATGTTTTTTTGTTTTATGCCTCCGGATCTGGTCCTAGGATAATACCTAACCTTAAGCAAGGGTAAAGAGTAAACTGGATTAAGGGAGGCTCCTTCTACACTATCTGCATTTATTTGATATGATCTTCCTGTGTTGTCTATATTCTCTTGGGGGGCATAAAAACTCTGTGAGCTCCTTGCATCTTTGGCTCTGTATGAAATGATCCTGTAATAAACAGACTACTGCTTACAACCCCTTCTCTCTCACCACTCGCTAGCCCATCAACTTTGCTGGCCACAGTAATAGCCCTTTGGGCATAGTTCCAGATTGCTCTCCAGAATGGTTGGAACAGTTTACAACTCCACCAACAGTGAATTAGTGTTCCAATTTTTCCACATCCTGTCCAACATTTATCATTTTCCTGTCTTGTCATGTTGCCTAATCTGGCCAGTGAGATGTGGTACCTCAGAGTTGTTTTGATTTGCATTTCTCTAAACAAAAGTGATTTAGAGCATTTTTTCACATGCTTATAGGTATCTTTAATTTCATCTTCTGAGAACTGCCTGTTCATATCCTTTGACCATTTATCAATTGGGGAGTGGCTTGTATTCATATAGATTTGACTCAATTCCCTGTTTATTTTAGAAATGAGGCCTTTACCAGAGACACTGGTTCTAAAAATTCTTTCCCAATTTTCCACTTCCCTCTTAATCTTGGTAACATTGGCTTTATTTAGACAGAAACTTTACAAATTAATGTAATCAAAATTACCCATTTTGCATTTTATAATGCACTCTGTCTCTTGTTTTGTCATAAAATCTTCCCTTCTCCATACATCTGACAGGTAAACTATTTCTTGGTCTCCCAGATTGCTTACAGTATCAGCCTTCATACCTAGATTGTGCACCCATTTCAACTTTATTTTGGTGTACAATGTTAGGTATTGTTCTGTGCGCAGTTTCTGCCATACTATGTTCCAGTTTTCCCAGCAGTTTTTGTCAAATAGTAAATTCTTATCCCCAAAACTGGGGTCTTTGGGTTTATCAGACAGTAGATTACTATAGTCATTGGCTGCTGAGTCTTCTGTACCCAATCTATTCCATTGATCCACTACTCTATTCCTCAACCAGTACCAAGTAGTTTTGATGACTGTTGCTTTATAATACAGAATAAAATCTGGTATGGCTAAGCTACCTTCCCTAGCATTTTCTTTCATTAATTCCCTTGATATTCTGGACCTTTTGTTATCCCAAATGAATTTTGTTACTATTTTTTTTAGCTCTACAAAGTAATTTTTTGGTAGATTGATTGGTATGGCAATAAATATATAATTTAATTTAGGTAAAATTGTCATTTTTATCATATTAGCTCTACCCAGCCATAAGTATCTTATGTTTTTCCCAATTAATTAGATCTGACTTTATTTCTGTGAAAAGTGTTTTGTAGTTGTTTTCATATAGGTCCTGCGTTTGTTTTGGCAGGTAGATTCTCAAATGTGTTATAATGTCTACAGTAACTTTAAATGGGATTTCTCTTTCTATCTCTTGCTTTTGGATTTTGTTAGAGATATATAGGAATGCCAAGGACTTATGTGGGTTTATTTTATATCCTGCAACTTTGCCAAATTTCTTTATTATCTCAAATAGTTTTTTACTTGATTCTCTAGGATTCTGTAAGTAACCATTATATCATCTGCAAAGAGTGATAGCTTAGTCTCTTCTTTGCCTAATTTAATTCCTTCAATTTCTTTTTCTTCTCTTATTGCTACTTTTAAAATTTCTAGTACCAGACTGAATAAGAGGGGTGATAGTGGACATCTTTGTTTCATCCCTGATCTTATTGGAAATGCTTCTAGCTTATCCCCATTGCATATAATATTTGCTGATGGTTTTAGATAGATGCTACTTATTATTTTAAGGAAGACTCCATTTATTCATATACTTTTTTAGTATTTTTAATAGGAATGGGTGTTGTATTTTGTCAAGCCTTTTCTGCATCTGTTGAGATAATCATATAGTTTCTGCTAGTTTTGTTGTTGATGTAATCAATTATACTGATAGTTTTCTTGATATTGAACCATCCTTGCATTCTTGGAGTAAATCCTACCTGATCAAAGTGTATTATTCTTGTGATAAGTTGCTGTTGTCTTTTTGCTAATATTTTATTTAGAATTTTTGCATCTATATTAATGAGGGAAATCAGTCTATAATTTTCTTTCTTTGTTTTGTCTCTTCCTGACTTAGGTATCAGTACCATATTTGTGTCATAAAAAGAATTTGGTAGGACTCCTTCTTCTTTATTTTTCCTGAATAGTTTGTAAAGTATTGGAATCAATTATTCTTTAAATGTTTGGTAGAGTTCACTAGTAAATCCCTCTGGCCCTGGAGATTTTTTGTTAGGGAGTTCATTGATGGCTTGTTCAATTTCTTTTATGAGATGGGGTTATTTAAGTAGTTTACTTCCTCTTCATTTAATCTGAACAATTTATATTTTTTGTAAATATTTATTCACTTCACTAAGATTGTCAAATTTATGTGCATACAATTGGGCAAAGTAATTCCTAATTATTGTTTTAATTTCCTTTTATTGGAGTTAGATTCAACACTTCACTTTTGATACTTGTAATTTGGTTTTCTTCTTTCTTTTTTAAAAATTGATATTGTTACCAATTTTCTATCCCTTTACACATGCCAAGGAAGTGATAACATTATGAATAACACCTCTCTTTGTTTAATATTCAATCTTTAATTTCCTCTTTTACTGGATGAATTAATTTATTTGTTACTCAATACAGTAATCCTATACAGAAAATGCATTTTATAGAACAGCTCTACATTGGTGGGTGATTTCTGTGTTAATTGATTTAAGTTCACGTGTTCACCAGACATATTTAGTAACCTCTTATGATCTCTGAATCACATAATTATGTGGCATTTTGCCTCCCTTTTTATCTCTTTCTGCTGTATAGTACTGAGACAAGCTTTTTATCCTGACAACACTATAAAATAATTGAAAAGTGTGTGTGTAATGTGAGTACAAAGTAGAAAGAAGAATCCTAAAGAAATCATTAAAATGGGAAAAGGACTCACATGTACAAAATTATTTATGGCAGCTCTTTTTGTGGTGGCAAAAAATTAGAAATTGAGGGAATATCCATCAATTGTGGAATGACTGAACAAGTTTTGGTATATGAATGTAATAGAATGCTATTTTTCTGTAAGAAATGATGAGTAGGCAGATTTCAGAAAAACCTGGAAAAACTTACATGAGCTGAACCTAAGTGAAGTGAGCAGGAACAGGAGACCATTTTATACAGTAACAGCAACATTGTATGATAATCAACTTTCATAGACTTATCTGTTCTCAACAATACAATGATCTTAGAGAATTCCAAAATAATCATGATGGAAAATGCTGTCCATATCCAGAGAAAGAATTATGGACTCTGAATGCAGATCAAAGCATACTATTTTAGCTTTTTTTTTTCTTTCTCAGTTTTTCCCTTTTGTTCTTATTCTTCTTTTGCAACATGATTATTGTGGAAATAGTTTTAATGTGATTATACATGTATAATCTACATCAGATTGTTTTCCATCTTGAGGAGGCAGGAGGGAATGCTGGGAGGGAGAAAAAAATGGAACTCAAAATGTTGAAAATTCTCTACACATTCTTGAAAAGAAGAAAGTATTATTAAGTAGAAAGAAAATAAACTTATAGGTGTTACAAAAAAGAAAATAAAGACTATTAGAACTAATTGTTCAGCTATTATTTTCCCTGGACAGGAAAATTTTGAATACTGTCCTGGGAATCACATTTTAGAAAATCAATTGACAAACTGGAGTATTTCTAGATAAGGAAGACAAGTCTGATAAGATGACAATAGATCATTCTGAAATCAGCTCAAGGAATTGGGGAATTTTAAACTGAAGAAGAAAGGAAATACAAAGATATGGCAATTCTTTTGCTAGATTAGGAAGGTTGTTATGAGGAAGATATGAATTAGACTTTTTCTGCTTGACATTAGAAGAGTAAAGTGGGGGAAGGAGGCTGGGAAAACAACAACAACAGTAACAACTTCTTAACAATTAGCTCCTTGGAAGTAGAGTGTGATTATGAACGTGACAGGAAACTTGCAGAAGAGTTTACTGTGGAATCAATGAAGATTTCTTGGTTTGACACATAGATTCATAGACCTAGAACTGGAAAAGTTCTCAGAGGCTTTTTAGTTCTACCTCCTCATTTTACAGATAAAGAAACCAAATTTTAGGGAAAGTAAGCCTAAGGAAAG
Organism: Gymnobelideus leadbeateri; assembly: GCA_011680675.1. Lineage (NCBI taxonomy): Eukaryota > Metazoa > Chordata > Mammalia > Diprotodontia > Petauridae > Gymnobelideus > Gymnobelideus leadbeateri. Next base: position 541,408 of record WOXC01012195.1, read on the forward strand.
TAAGCCTAAGGAAAGTAAGCCTGGATCAACTACTACCTGAAGATGGCAAACAAAATTCCTTTATTTGTCCTTATGGGTTGTGTAACCCAAAAATGTTGAACCAATTCCTAGACAAAAAATTCATTGGAAGAGCATGTTTTGAGTTGGCCTAGAGGAGTCTCCATTTGGATCAAATTGATGATTCTGAGAGCCTCCCACAAAACTAACTCTCTACTTAGGGATTTCCCCAGAATTTCATTCTTTTTGCTTTTCTTTTCTGCCTCTGCCTTCTAGCTTCCCTAGCTTTCTAAAAATGTCAGCTAAAATCTTTCCTTTTTCAATGAACCTTTCCTGACCTCCTGTAATTCTATTGCCTAGCCACTGTTAATTATTTCCAAATTTTCTTGTGATATCTTGTTTGTACATAGTTGTTTGCGTGTTATCCACCTTCCCTGCTCCTTCTTTGTTTGACAACACAGCACACTGCCTGGTGCAGAGTAGGGAATTAATAAATGCTTGTTGTCTTGACTCGACTATGTTATGATTCTAATTGACTCACTATTCCTATGATCCTCCATTTTAGACCATTCATAGTCCAAAGCTGTCTCAGAATGTAATGGAATGCCTTCTGTCACTATCATTAATGTTTGTCGCTTCATGAATAGATGCCCCCAAAAGACTCCAGGGTAGTCATTATCAGATTGACAAATAGCTGTTTCAGTACCCTTTTTCAGGGAATCATCAATCACTACTTCACATGTCTTTTTGATTCTGACTCTTACTGGATAATCTCTATCCTGACAGCATCTGGGGATTTATGTCATTATTCCTTGAAGGAAAAGTACTTAATTCATCTTTAGAAGACACAATTCCTTGTTTTTTTAGGAAGATTCTCAAAAGTGCCATTTAACTCCAAGTGTTCATTGATCCTTTTTCTTCTCTATTTCACATTTGTATACTCTATATAGTCCCGCCACAGGTAAAAATTCCCCTCTTATTCTTTGGAACCTCTTTCATATTGAAGTTCCTTTTGTTGTCTAAACTTATTTTCCCCAAGACATGCAAAACAATGGGGCAGCTAGGTGGCACAGTGAACAGAGCACTTGCCCTGCAGTCAGGAGGACCTGAATTCAAATCCGACCTCAGACACTTAACACAAAAACTAGTCCTATGATCATGGGCAAGTCACTTAACCCCAATTTCCCTCCAAAAAAAAAAAAGAAATGCAAAACAATGTGGCTTGTTTAAAAAGTCTCAATGACAATGGCCTTTTTGAATCATGGAAAAGATATCATCTCCAAATAATTGTTATTTGTCTAGACACAGGACCAAACTCCCTTCCTTTTCCCATGCCCCATCAAGTCTTGGAATAACTTATGCTTTCAGGAACCTCTCTGATTCTTGCTTTCTGTCCCTGTACCTACTATTAACTGGAAATGACAAGTGTGAATATTGATAATGTAGATGAGTGTGAATTTATTCACACTTTAGTGTCAATGAATTTTGGTCAGGGTTATCTTAGACAGACATTTCAATGTTGTACTTTTTATCTGTAATTATGGAAGGAAACTATTTTTGTTTCCCTATTAAAGTTTAAAAAACCTGTAAAAATACCACATCACTTCTGCATTTGTTGAACTCTAATCTATCATCTAAAACATTGAAGCTCAACTCAGATGTTTCCTTTATGAAGTCTTTCCATTCTAATTCTTTCTGGCTGTTCTTTCCCATCTCTGAGTTTGTAATACTTCTTGTGTGTTTATTATATATCATTTGTATTGCCGACCACCCTCTTTCATTGGAAAGGTAAACCCAACAGCTCAGAAAGTATCAGTGCTGCCAAACATCCCAAGAACACTGGTATTGTCTTACTTTTAGCATGAAGCCTGCAGGGCGTATTCCAAGAAGCCATCTCTGCCAATTTCTGACCGTCATCAGTAAGTAGCTGAGATGAAGCAGCAAGGAGCTCTGAGAGAAAAATAGAAGGTGGGGTTTGTCAGGTTAGTCAAATAACTGTCTCCACTTTAATCACCATCTTCTCTCAGATCTAGATAGAGACAACTCAATCCCCTGAGCCCTAAAACCATCAATATCCTCCACCCCCAAATCACTGTCTCACCCTAGACCCAGCCTCAACAGTCATAATCCATGAAATCAGTCAGGCAAAAGGTTGAACCAGGACTATAGCTGTGTAACTGTAAAGGCAGGAACAAATATGGAAGATGACATGGAAAGAGAAAAGACGAGAACTGTCAACTCATCAGTTATGGGAAGGATAGGGAAGAATTTAGAATGACTTCAAGTTTTCCAACCTAGATGACTTCGGGCAGCCAGGTGGTGTGGTATATAGAACACTGGTCCTAGAATCAAGAGGACCTGATTTCAGATCTGGCCTCAGAAACTTATTAGCTGTGTGACCCTGGGGAAGTCACTTAAATCTCATTGCCTCCAAAATAATAAACAAACTTAGATGGCTGGAAAGATGGTGGTGCTTCCTCAAAGAAACAGAAATGTTTGGAGGAATTGCATCAGTTTAGAGGAAAAGGTGCTTAGTTTCATTTTGAATTTAATGAGTTTAATACACCTTTCTGATTTATGCAGATATCTGGCAGGCATTTAGTGATGTAAGCTAGCATTTGGAAGAGATTAGGACTAAATCTGTGAATATAGGAATCCTATTTCTCAAACTGGATAAAATGTGGTTATTATTAAGCATTCAGAATATTCAAGCACCATGTTCAGATATAGTAAGATATTCTTGTTTTCTATATACATAAGTCAAAATATTTAATGCATGTAATATGCTTCTAATTCATACATCCTTATTATATCATTTACTACATATTAGAATATATCAAAGCTTTGGGTCTAAGTATATGTTTATGGTATGATATGTGTAGCCGACTTTGATCATTAATTAAAATGATATATACTTCCTGACAGATTAACTAAACTGTCTCACCAAATCAAAGGTTTAGTGGAAAGATTCAAGCAGTCCAAATGGACAAAAACAGATGGTGATTTCAGTAGCATTTGAACATGAAGGTAATAAATGAGAAAAAAAAAAACTTCCTTCAAATTGAGAATGTCACCCTAGGGAGAAAGAAAACAAACACAAAAAGGGCCTCATTACCTAAAATAGAATTACCCTTCATTTATAAAATTCCGAGCTTGGGACTAGACCTTATTATTATGGATGATAATAAAAGTAAGGAGGACGCTATTTGAGGATTTTGAAGATAGTACCATAGGATAAAATGAAATCTGGTGCCAGTTAATTTATTAATTTATTTTGGCCATTAATCACTTGCAGAAAGTATGAAATTAACACATCAGACCCAAATATCTGAGGAGAGAGGGAGAGAGAGACAGAGACTGTTAAAATTGTATCTTGTTCTCACTCTTCTGAACTCTCCACCCCCAAACCTCAATTCTATTCAGGATGGTAAATTTATAATTAACCAGTATAAACTGGCAGTAAGATTGCAAAAGGGAACTTAGATGTCACATGCAAACTATTCAAAAATCAAAGGAGCATAATTTGCAAATTGTATCATATATTAACCAAAAATCACATGCTGGGGAATATCTTCCCAATCAGCAGAAGCCATGTAGTTTTTGATGTTAGTGCCTTCTGGTCAGATGATATGCAAATCTCAGACAAGTTTTAGCCATCTGCAGTAAGACCAACAGAACACCAACTATTACTGATAACTTTGAGATTATGTTAACTCTAAAATTTTATTGAGAAATTTGAAATGATCTGGATATATTAATGAATAAACTCCAAGGTGGTATAGATAAGAATCAGTATCTTCCCCTACCCCCCTGCCAAAACCCTATAAAATGAGACCCCAAACTCCTGCCCCTGAGCATTTTCTATCTCTGTTGGGTCCATGCTGCCAAGTACTCCCAACTCCAATCCATGGTTAAGGGAATGACTCCTTGTGCCTCTCCCCCTGCCCCTCCTGCTGCCTCACTGAATGGGAAGCACCATAGCTTAAGAAGGTCAAGGTCTCCCACTGCATCTGGGGCCATGTCTGTGTCTTCTTGATCTGTGTTGTCCTGATCTGTGTCTTGCCACTGGATCCAGATGGCACTGGAGAAAAAAGTGAGGGAGGTGATTTTGCACAGCCTTCTCTCACTTAAATCCAATTCAATTACAAGTCATGGCATCATCTTCCTAATGCCATGGTACTCTTCGAGAATGAAGGATAAACCACAACAAATGACTGCAGGATAAACCACAACAAATCTGCCTCTGTGCCCCTTTTGTTACTTAGACCTGTACTTTTTCTTTTGCATCCTCTGTGCCTTATTAAATTGTTATTGCATCCTCATTCCTTGCTGCTGCAGGGAATTTGTACTGGCTTTGTCTTCGACATTTCATAATTTTATAAATTTCTAATAAATTCAGAGAGAGGGGAGAGAGACAGACAGACAAAAACACACACAGAGGGAGGGAGGGAGGGAGAGAGGAACGGGGCAGGGGGGGAGGGGAGAGAGAGAGAAACAAAGACAGAGACAGAGAGAAAATCATTACTTTTTTCCTTATTCTATCTAGGGCTATTCAGAAAGACTACTGTATCTTTCTCTGTCTACTCAGACACTCAAATTGTCCTTTCTTAAACTGAATGCATCACATTCCTCAATTGTAAAATAGAAGAATAGGGTTCCCGGAAGAGTTTTGGGATCTTTATCTGAAGAGATTTTTTTTTTAGCTTTCATCTCCAAATGTCCTTCTAGATAGAATATATTTTGCTAGAAAAAAATAACATTTACTCAGTGGATAATGGGGAGGGTGAGAAGAAATATAAAAGATTTTTAAGTGATATTGCATAGTTCAGTGTGGTATTGTTCAATATTTCTAGTAATAATTACCCAAATAGACCCTAAGCCAATTTGGTGGGTTAACCACACCATGACTATCACTGGAAATGTCCTTTAAGCTACCGTCCATCATCAGGACTAAAAAGAGGCTAAGGCATTGTAATGCAGATCTGCTGCAAAGGGCAGCCCTGGTGCATTATTAACAGCACCGTTTTCAATGAATATCATTATACTCCCCATAAAAGGGAGCACATCTAGTAATGAGCAGAAACTGATGTGCAGTGAGGAAAAAAAGCCCTCCCCAGCTGACAAACCAACCTTCCCACATGACCCTGGCATGTCTGCAATTACCAACAGGAGCAGGGAAATAAGACAGGCAAGATGTTAGTGGGCTGCTCAAAGGAAATTAGCAAAAAGAGGCACATCTTGCAGCTGGGCATTGGGCAGAAGCTTTTTAAAGATCAGCTTAGAGAATTGAAAGGGGGTGAGGGCTGCAGGAGAAAGCCATTTTAATCTTAATGGGCAGTAGCAAGAATAAATCTTTAATCCCAGTTTCTAAATTGCATGAAAGTGGATACTGGCCCTAAATATTTCAAAAGATTAGCAACCAGAAAAATGCTGTGTATTGATAAATCCGTGTAATATTAGGCCTCAAAAGACATTTTCATATGCATTTGACATTTTAAAAAAAATGGAATTACATTAACCTGAAGATATTTCATCATTTTTATTTAATTCATTTAATTTGTCATTGCTATATGGATTAGGAGGGACACATACTAAATTTAAGATACAGTTGCATTTCTGGTGATCTACATTTACATAAAGTCCTTCAAAGGTAAAATTTCTTTACAATATAGAATGTTGGTTATAGGGCAGGGAGATGGGTGGGGAGATTTGGGTCAATGATTTGTTATCTCAGGTTTGAAACTTGAATACTGTTCTCAATTCATTACTCCCCTACATAATGAATCATTTCTAGACCCTCAACATTTCTCATCAACATCCTCTTATCTTTACTCACTCAGTCAAAGTCTTATTTAGGTCAGGTGATCAAAACCTCTGACCTGGACTATTGCAATGGACATTTCATTGGTCTCCTTTTGTCAGGTACCTCCCCACTTCATTCTGTTGCTGACAAAGGCATGTAGCATGGGCACACAGACTTTTCTCTCAGGGTGGGGATGTCCTGAGGGCATAGGAGAGAAAAATCTAAAGCTATGTTAACAGAGTTCATACTTTTTAAGGAAATAAGGTCAAGGAGGAATTAAATGGTTGAGTAGGACATCTGTGGCAAGAGAAGCAGTGATCAAAGTGGTTGGGAGTCTCTGTTGATTCAGAGGGTTTGAGGATAAGACAGAAGAATGCAGAAGCCATGCCTCTGGATGAGCATAGAAATGGGAAAGAATCTTGGTCAAGTGAGCTAATACAAAATGCTTAGTGACTTGATTTGAATTGTCCCCTCTCTTCCAAAAGGAGACCTCAACCGAAATTATCAGCCTTGTCATGTCCTGGGTTCTCTATCTTTCCATAGAAGTCAGGGTCATTTCCGTGCCTCCACTGAATATGGTTTTGTTTTGTTTTGTTTTGTTTTTGTGTGTGTGTGTGTGTGTGTGTCACTGGACAGAGAGAAGTTTTCTTTGCTTACCTCAGGTGTCAAAATCTCTAGTTGTGGCTCTGGAGTTAATCAGAATGACACAGCTAGTATGCGTCATCCTGATTCCAAGATTGACTCTCTATCTACTCTACTGACGCCATTTCAAAGATGGTTTAACATACTATAAACCACAAGAACTATTATTAATGGTGTCAGCTTAAGAACATTAAAATATGGGTGTGATAATTAATTTGATTTTCCAATAACATGATGAATTAAGCAAAGCATGTCTAAGCTCCTTTTTGCTGAAAAGGAACTAAAGTTTAAGAGAGACCAAATGGCCTATAATTGGTGAGCGGCAGAGTCAGAATTAAAATCCACATATCCTGACTCTAGTTGCAGTGCTTTGTCCACTATTCCATGCTGCCTTCATAGAGAACACTAGCTAAAAACCCAAGAGGACTTGGTCATTGTCTCAGCTCTTTCATGAGCTAATTTAGTGGCCTTGTCATTGAATCTCTTAGGTGCAGTAAATTATAACAACAATAGCAGCAGCAGCCATAAAAATAATAATGATGAAAATAATAACTGATGCTTATATACCAATTTGAGATTTGGTAAGCATTATAGTAGATTATTTAAACTCTATAGCCAGCCTGTGAGGCAAGTAGAGATGGTTACTGTACTTATGATTTTGTTAGTATCGAGAACGTCCAGGTGAAATAACTCCTTCCACTACTATGAGCTTTCTCCAATTTATATTCTTAGAGAGTTGCCCAGAGCTCTCCAAAGTTCAATGACTTGTCTAGGCTCACAAAGATAGATATGTTAGGGGCAAGATTTGAACCTAGATGGTGCTGGGTTTGAGGTTAGATCTTTACTTGCTATACCATGTAGATACTACAAGCATTATTATCCCCTTTTCACAAATATGGGAGGTGAGGCTCTAACAATTTTTGAATGTGTAGAGCAATAGCATAGGGAAGATGTAGAATGATCAACTATTCTGAAATATGGTCATTATTTTTAACACCTCAAAATTAGTGGAGTAAAAGTCTATTATACTTGATTATACTAAATCATCTCAATTGGCCTTATATAGGTGGTGGTAGGTAGTACAGTGGATAAAGTGCTGGAACTGGAGTCAGGAAGACTCATCTTTCTGAGTTCAAATCTACCCTCAGACATTTACTAGCTGTGTGACCTTGGTCTAGTCACTTAACCTTGTTTGCCTCTGTTCTCATCTATAAAATGAAGTGGAAAAAGGAAATGGCAAAAAAACTCTAGTATCTTTGCAAAAAAAACCAAACCAAACCAAAACAAAACCCAGAGGCGTGTGGCATGGGCACAGAGCCTTTTCCCTCAGGGTGGGGATGGCTTGGGGGCAGAGGAGGGAAAAATCTAAAGCTATGTTAACAGAGTTTATACTTTTTTTTTTTTTAAAGCAATTGGGGTTAAGTAATTTGCTCAAGGTTACACGGCTAGTCGTTATTTATGTGTGGGTGCTCATTTTCTGAGGCCGGATTCGATCCCAGGTCGTCCCAGCTCTGAGGCTGGCACTTTTACTCACTGCACCACCACCCAGCTGCCCCTTAGAGTTTGTACTTTTTAAGGAAAAAAAGGTCAAGGAGGAATTAAATGGTTGAGTAGGACAGAAGTGGCAAGAGAGGCAGCGCATGTGCGCGCGCACACACACACACACACACAATTGAAATTCTGGTTTCTATATTTTGTGCATATTGCAATTCTATTTAATTCTCTAATTCTATTTAGTTGTCCAATTAATGGTCTAATTTATCTGATTGGCTACATTTTAAGCAAATGGTTTTCCCTTAGGAGGTTAAAAATATATTTTTTAAAAATGTATAATTTTCTAGTAGTCCATAATGATCAAAATGAGGGAGTGAGGTGAAAGTTAGGCCACTAGATGGCCCCCATAGAGTACTGGAATTTGAGGCTGGGAGAGCTGAGTCCAAATCCTAAAATGCTTACTAGTTGTAAGAGAGGGTACTCTCTTTGCCTCTGTTTACTCATCTAAAAATAACAATAACATCTACCTCCAGGGTTGTTGTGAGGATCAAATGAGATATTATATGGAAAGCACTTTTCAAATCTTGAAGTCCTATATAAATCCTAGCTATTATTATATGTGTTTAAATGAGGACATTTAAAATGCACAAGATTTCTTCATATTGGTTAAATGCCATTGGATGTAAAATTGCACGGAAGTTCTGCATACGGTATTTTGTCATACTTCCTCTTTGGTTACACTGGTTTATCTTTTCAAAAGAATTTTAATTTGTGGGTCAACAGCCTGATAAATTGTAATGGAATGCTATTTGACAGATTCAGAATCACTTCTCCCTAAATGTGCTAAACCATGTTGCTGAACAAAGACCATTATTCTTTTTAAAACTAGGTTTGCCAACTATTTATGCAACATGCATTGGAACATATATTTTTAAAACAAAATAAATGTCAGCTTCATTGATTTAAAGCCATCATTTTAAAGAATGGCAATTAAAGAAAAATCCTGCCACCTCCTTTGTGCAGTTTGATTCAGAATGGCATTAGCCAATCTATAGCTATCATATTCTTTTATTTGGAATTGCAGAAGTAAAATGAACAGGACTGAAACTTAATCCAGTAAAGCATGTATATATGGCAAAAGGGAAACAGCTCTCTCATCCAAGAACCAAATGCTGATTGTTCTAAGACTTGTACAACTAAAATTGCACCACCAAGACACTTTGAAAAATGCTCTATATCTTGTCCTGCAAATGTCCAGGAAGTTCTTGAAACAACTTTATGTGTCCTATTAAATTTCCATACATAAATGTTTAATCCAAGATAACCTCCTAGAGTAGCTGTTTAATTGTGGTATTTCTCAAAGTTGTTGGAATTGCAATGGGTTCTTCCTACTCATATATACATACATACCTATATACATATACACATACATGTGACTCAGATCACTTTCTTTCTAAATACAAGGTTAGATTTGCTTTTTAAGAATATCCATCTAACACATTTGTGAACTCCACTTTAGGAGATAATTTGATTCAAAGTCATTTTTCCTAAACAAGTTTTTGATGTTGCCTTTTTACATCCATGCCACTAGAATAGATGATTTAACTTCAAGATTCCTCCTGTCCTCTCTCTAGCTAGAATCTTCCCTCTTATTGTATTATATACAAGAAATACATACCCTAGATTTTCTTCCTGGCTAAGAAATTTACAGTAACTTCTGGGTTTCCATTTATAGAAACTCCACATACCTAATCTGGCCCTTGAAATCTTCTGTTCTCCACCAAATCCTTTCACTATTCAGATTGTCAACTCACATACTTAGCTCATAATACTCATAGAAGCAGTATAAGATGATATATTTTTCTTCTTTAGCTGACCATCTCTTTTTTTCTTCTGAAATAATTTTGTTTTCAATAAAATTGAGTACAATGAAATAATGTCTAAGTAAAATCTACAGTGATACCATAATAACATTAAACTAAAATGTTATAATTCTCCCTTCCACTATTTTATCAGATAGCCTAACAAATTTAATTATTTTTATATTTTAATTCCCCTTCCTTACTGATGACCATAACATTTCCATATAAGAGAAGATGACCAGGGGCTTGGTTCAGAATCATCATCACTGAAAGACGGTCAAAAAATGAAGGGCCATGGGGCGGCTAGGTGGCACAGTGAGTAAGAGCTCCGGCCCCAGAGTTGGGAAGACCCAGGATTGGTTCCAGCCTCAGAAAATGAGCACCCACACATAAATAATGACTAGCCATGTAACCTTGAGCAAGTTACTTAAACCCAATTGCTTAAAAAAATGAAGGGCCAGACATCACTTGATAAATCAATCCAACAGTCAAGAATATTCTTTTCTTTCTTTCTTTCTTTCTTTCTTTCTTTCTTTCTTTCTTTCTTTCTTTCTTTCTTTCTTTCTTTCTTTCTTTCTTTTTCTTTCTTTCTCTCTCTCTCTCTCTCTCTCTCTCTCTCTCTCTCTCTCTCTCTCTCTCTCTTTCCTTCCTTCCTTCCTTCCTTTGTCTCTTTCTCTGTTTCTCCCTTCCCTCCTTCCTTCTTTTCTTTCATTCCTTCCTCTTTTTTTCTTTTCACTCAAAATATGTGATTTTTTAGTGAATCATAGACCAGGCTATACTTTGGTCAATGAAATGGTTAAAGTATGGGATTAGCACAAAAAGACTATTAACATAAGCAAAATGGAGGTTGCTGAGTTAAAGCATATAAAGGATATTATATAAAGATATACCATGTACTCAGTTGAGTGCAAATTCCTTGAATTTTGTGGGCTCTCTTAATATGATGGTCAGAAACTAGTGGCTTCTCCTATATTGGCTTTTGTACTTATGTAACCACAAAGTTATTGTCAATAGCTCAAGACCTAGTCCCCTGGGTCAATTAAGTTTTAAGAATAGTTTCCCTACCTTTTTATAGAAAACAACCAACCAAACAAACAAACAAACAAAAACAAATAAACTCATTTATCACATATGGGAGGGAGCTTAGAAAAGTTTACTCATTATACAGGGATGTTATCTTACTTTGAGGCTCTATATGGGTAGTTACTAAGCAGAACAATCAGAGTAAGCTAGTACTAGTAATCTACTCGTCTAAGAAAATGCCAGATAATTTATCTAAGTAGGCACACAGTTGGAGTAAATTAACATAAGGAAACACATACAAGTACCCTAAGTATGGTAGGCTCATCTGTTTTCCATGTCAGACTATTTTATGGCAGCAGGAAGGAGGTTAATAGTGAGTGACCAAAAACGAATGAGAAGAGCTCTCAGGAAACAAGACCTGAGTTAAACAGACTGTTTTCAGTGCCAGGGAAGTAGAAAAGCACATTAGACAAAACGTTGGGAGGCCTACATTGGGCACCTGGATGTCATTTAATAACGGTCTGTCTTTAAAAAGTTCATAATTTATCTGAGTCTTAGATGCCTTTTGTGTGAAAAGTTGAGATGTTAACACTTGTCCTATTCATCTAACAGAGTAGTGAGGAAAATGCTTTGTTAAATTTGAAACATAAACATATGAATTACTACTATTAAAACAAACCAATGAATTCAAGGTGATGAGAAGGGAAGGTAGGTGAACAAGTTCACAAACCCTGCATTAAAAACACCTATTTTTAAATATTTTATTTTTTAAACAGCCACATTTCATCTTTTTGCTCCACCCCTCCACTTTCCCAAAATGAGAAAGAAAAATAAAACTCCTGTTAAAACTCCTAATACAGTCAAGCAAAACAAATTCCTGCATTGTCTGTGTTAAAAAAAAAAGACTCATCATGCTCTTTATGCATTCTGTGTTTCTCTTTTCTCTCAGAAAGCAAGTACCATGTTTCATTATTAGTTCTCTGGAATCATCACTCATTACGCTGACCAGAGTTCTCAAGTTTTTCCAAGTTATTTGTTCTTAGGATATTGCTGACATTGTATAGATAGTTTTCCTGGTTCTATTCACTTCACTCTCTATCATTTCATACAAATCTTACCAGGTTTCTCTGAAACCATTGCTTTCATTGTTTCTTATAGGACAACAGTATTCAATCACATGTATATTCCATAACTTGTTCGGTCATTCTTCAGTAAATGGGCCTCTCCTCAGTTTTTACTTTGTTGCCACTTCAAAAAGAATTAAGGATATTTTTACACATCCTTAGACTTGTTTTGCATTAATTCCTCCTTTAATTTTCCCTCTTTCTAATTCCTCCCTCTTCCCTTTCTCTCTTATTTCCCTACTGAGTGAAAGGTGTTTATGTACTCAATGGTGTGCATGCATTCTTCCCGCTGTGAAGATGAGAGTGAGATTTAAGTTCCAGTAACTTCCTTTCCCCTTTGTTTATCTTTATATAGATTTCTATGTGTGCATCCCAATTGTGGCAGATATTATCCCTAACCTTACAGTCCCTTCTCTCCCTTACTCTACCTCTCCTCTCATTCCTTTAATATCATCAATACATAACAGAAGCATTCCCAGACATTTTGTCTCATAAGACTGTCTCTGTGATCCCTAAAGATAATAGGTTCTGAGGTGACACATGTATCATCTCTATATATTAGAATATAGATTGACTAAAACAATTGAAGGGAAAAGTGACAAAATGTTGGAGGGGATGTGGGAAAATGGACTCTAATTCACTGATGGTGGAATTGTGAATTGATCCAACATTTTTGCAGAAAAATCTGGAATAATGCCTAAAAAGTTATAAAACTTCTTATACCCTTCAATGGAGGAATACCCTTACTAAGTTTGTTTCCAAAGATGATTAGGGAAAAAGGAAAAGAACCTATATGTTGTAAAATATTTATAACATCCCTCTTTGTGTTAGCAAAGAACTGGAAATTGTGGGGATGCCCATCAAATGGGGAATAATTGAACAAGTTGTGGAATATGATTGTGATGAAGGACTACTGTGCTATAAGAAATGATGAGGTCAATGATCTTAGAAAAAGATGGATAGACTTGCGAAAAAAATAACGAAGAGCAAAATCAGCAGAACAAAGAGAACATTACATACAGTAATAGGAATATTGTTTTAAGTCCCTTTGACTGACTTTAATTTTGACCATCATAAATATCCAAATTAACTACAAAGGACATATGAAGGAAGATACTATCTGCATCCAGAAAAAGAAATGACAAATAGAAGTATGTATAAAATTACTTTACATATTTTTACATTTTTGTGTCCAATGGTAGCTAACTCTAAGGTGGGGGAGGAAGGGAAAAAAGTTATATGATAACTTTATTATATATTTAAAATGAAGAGCAAGTTGTACATAATAGATATGCAATTTCATATGTAATCATCTTGTTTTTCTATTCTGCTATGTTATGGTTCATAATAAAAAATGCTAGCAGTTTCTCTTTACTCCTATGTTTGCACCTTAAAGTTTTTATGTAACTTTTTTTTCTTCATCAGGAATGCTTAGCCTTTATTTCATTAAAGAGCCATCTTTTTTCCTGTATAAGATTACACTTCATTTTTTGGATAAGTTATTTGCTGCATAAATTATATGTATAAGATTATTTTGTGGTTGTTCAGTCATTTTTCAGTAGTGTCCAACTCTTTGGAAATGTTTTGGGGTTTTCTTGGCAAAGATACTAGAGTGACTTGCCACTTCATTCTCCAGCTCATTTTACAGATAAGGAAATAATTGAAGCAAACAGGCTTGAGTGATTTGGCCACAGAATGATAGTGCTAGTAGTTTTTGTGACATGTGACTGGTTAGCTGATTTGATTGGAGTATAATACCAATTAGATTACATTTTTTCCATTTTTACTTTGAATATATTTGCTATTTACCTTTATATGTGTGGATGCTACTTTCTCCAAAAGAATGTAAATCCCTTGAGAACAATGCTTGACTTTGATCTTTGCATCCCTAACATCGTGTTCAGTAGCTGGCACATGGTACTTGTTTAAGAAATATTTCAGTGTGGGAAAAGAGCCAAGATGCTGGAGTAAGAGCAGGGACTTGCTTTGAGATCTACCCCAAACCACTCCAAATACTTCAAAACGATTCTAAAAAAATTCTAGAGCTACAGAACTCACAAAATGACAGAGTGAAGCAAATTTCCAGCCTAAGACAACCTGGAAGAACTAGAGGAAGGGTGTATTGTACCAGGCTGGGAGTGGAGCACAGTCCAGTGTTTGTCGTATTATCACAGACAGGGCTGGAGCAGGTCTCAGGAGACTGAATTACTGCAGCTGTGGTGATTTCCAGGCTTATCAATCCACAAACACCAAAGACAACATAGAAAGTCAGTGGGAAAACACTGTGGGATGTGGGTGAAAGAGGAGAACAGTTTGGCTAGGGTCCAACCGCAGCCCCAGGGCAGTGGAGGGGCAGGAGTGGCAGTGGTGGCTGCTTACAGAGCTCTGGGATCACAGATGGTGGGGGATGAAGGATCTGATACAAAACCCCTGAAGCCTGGGACAGTACACCCACCCCCACCCCACTGGAAGCAGAGTCCTACCCTGACAAAGAAGTAGAGAGTCAAGTATTTCGCTGGAAAAATGAGCAAACAGCATGAAAAAGCAAAACTACAGAAACTTACTTTGGTGATGAAGAACATCAAAACATACAACCAGAAGAATACAACAAAATCAAAAACCTCCAAGAAAAATATGAATTGGTCGTGGGCCATGTAAGATTTCAAAAAGGATTTTCAAAATCAAGTAAGAGAAGTAGGGGAAAAATTGGAAGAGAAATGAGAGTGATACAAGAAAATAATGAAAAAGGAGTCAATAGCTTGCTAAAGGAGACTAAAAAAAATTGAAGAAAATAACACCTTAAAAATAGACCAATCCAAATGACAAAAGACGTCCAAAAAAAATGAAGAGAAGAGTGCCATAAAAAGCAGAATTGGCAAAATGTAAAAAAAAAAGTGGTTCAAAATCTCACTGAAGAAAATAATTCCTTAAAAATTAAAATGGAAGGGGCGGCTAGGTGGCACAGTGAATAGAGCGTCAGCCCTGGAGTCAGAAGGACCTGAGTTTGGTTCCGGCCTCAGACACTTAACGCACACACAAACAAAAACCTAGCCATGTGACCTTGGGCAAGTTACTTAACCCCAATTGCCCTCCAAAAAACAAAAAAAAAATTAGAATGGAACAAATAGAAGCTAATGACTTTATGAGAAAACAAGATATTATAAAACAGAACCAAAAGAATGAGAAAGGAGAAGACAATGTGAAATATCTCAAAGGAAAAACCACTGACCTGGCAAATAGACCCAGGAGAGAGAATTTAAAAATCATTGCACTACCTGAAAGCCATGATCAAAGAAAGAGCCTAGACATTATCTTTCAAGAAATTATCAAGGAAAACTGCCCCAATGTTCTAGAACGAGAAAGTAAAATAGAAATTGCAAGAATCCACCAATTACCCCCTAAAAGCAAGATGTCTTTAAAAATTAAAAGGAGGGGCGGAGCCAAGATGGAGGAGTAGAAACAGCTCATCCAAGCCACTCTGCCACCAGATTCCCCCCAAACTGTGTAAAAGGGGACTCTGAACAACTTCTGGAGCCCCAGCACCCACAGAACCACACAGAGAAGCTAACCTCCCACTGAGGATAGCCCAGCAGCCCTGCAGGAAGAACCAGCACAGCAGTCTGGGACCTGGCAGCACGCAGTGCACAGAGCGCAGGGAGCCAAGCCAAGCATAGCCCAGGTCCCCTTGAGCCGAGGTTTTAGCCCCAAGGCGGCAGGGCCAGCAGCCAGCTGGAGAGACCCCAGAACACCAGCAGCTGTGGCGACTCCAGAATTATCAACATAGACATGCCTAGGACAAAGTGAGAGGTTAGTGCCCAATGGACTTTGGGACCAGCATTTGGGGAATGCGTCGGCTTCCTCCCCTGCAGGCTAGAAGCCACTGAGGAGACACGCCATTTTGTAGTTTTCAGAGGCAGCTCCAGCTCCTGGCCTGCAAACTGTAGGGAGATCCAGCAGTCAGTCTTGGGGGTAATCTCTCTTGCTTTAACATCCCTGGATCTGGATTGTGATCTGGGGTGGAAGTCGTGGGTGGGTTTACAGCTTGCCAGAAACGGAACTTGCCCTCCCACACATTCAGGATGAAAATTCCCCTATCTGTCGCAAAGACATACTGTGGCAACAAGCCCAAAAGTCAAGTAATTAAGTGGCAACATGCCAAGGCAAAGGAAACAGAAAAATGCAACCCTAGACTCCTATTTTGGGGGCATAGAGCAGGAAAAGGTCAGAAGTCCTGCTGCAAAAGCCCCAGGGGAAAACATGAGCGGGTTGCAGGCCATAGAGGACCTTAAGAAGGACTTTAAAAATCAAATAAGAGAAGTGGAGGAAAAATTGGAAAGAGAAATGAGAAGGATGCAGGAAAAGTATGAAATGAGGGTCAACAGCCTGACTGAGGAAAACAACACCTTAAAAAATAGACTAACTCAAATGGCAAAGGAGGCCCAAAAGGGCAATGAGGAGAAGGATGCCTTAAAAAGTTGAATTTGCCAGATGGAAAAAGAATCTCAAAAGTTCACTGAGGAGATTCATTCCTTCAGAGTTAGACTGGAGCAATGGAAGCTAATGACTTTATGAGAAATCAAGATGCTGTTAAGCAGATCCAAACAAATGAAAGATTAGAAGGCAATGTGAAATATCTCATGGGAAAAACCACTGACCTGGAAAATAGATCCAGGAGAGACAATTTAAAAATTGTTGGACTACCTGAAAGCCATGATCAAAGAAAGAACCTAGAAATCACCCTTCAAGGAATTCTCAAGGAAAATTGTCCTGATGTTTTAGATCCAGAGGGCAAAATAGAGGTTGAAAGAATCCACCGATCACCTCCTGAAAATGATCCCAAAAAGAAAACTCCCAGGAATATTATAGCCAGGTTCCAGAATCCCCAGATCAAGGAGAAAATACTCCAAGCCGCCAGGAAGAAACAATTTCAATATTGTGGAAACACAATCAGAATAGCACAGGACCTGGCAGCTTCTACAGTGAGGGATCAAAGGGCATGGAATATGATATCCCAGAGGGCAAAAGAACTGGTACTGAACCCAGGGTCAGCTACCCAGCAAAACTGAGTATTTTGTTTCAGGGGAAAATATGGTCATTCAGTGGAATAGAGGACTTTCAAGCATTCTTGAGGAAAAAAACAGAATTGAATAGAAAATTTGATATCCAGACACAAGAAGCAAGAGATGCTTGAGAAGGTAATCAGGGAAAAGAAATCAAAAGGAACTTATCAAAGTTGAACTATTTACATTCCTATATGGAAAAACAATAACAGTGACTGATGATATCTTTCTCATCATGAAAATAATGGAAGAAGGGTGCGTGGTCATATGAATACATATGTGCATGTGTATGTATATGGTTACAGTTATATGTGGATAGAGGGCATAGGTTGAATTTGTTGGGAAGGGAGAATACTCAAGGGATGAAATTATGAGGTAAGAGAGGAAAGTGGCAAGAGGAGATGGGGAGAGACAGGGTAGGGTAAACTATCTCATGTAGAAGAAGCAAGGGGAAGTGTTTGCAAGGGAGGGGGAGAATAGGAAGGCAAAAAGGCAAAACCACATTCTCATTGAATTTGGTTCAGCGAGAGAATGACATACATACTAAATGGGATATCTCAACCTACAGCAGAGTAGGGGGAAGGGGGATGAGAGGAGGGGTGATGGATGGGAGGGCATCCTTGGGGGGAAGGGAGGTTGGAAGTACCCACTATAGAAGAGGGACAGGATCATATAGGGAATGGACCAGGTGGGGGGGTGGGATGAGTGGGAGGGAATTATAAGCAGCTTTGTACAATATATCTACTATGATAATGTTTTGCATAGCTAGACATGTACAACATATACTGAATTATTTATCTCCCCAGAGGGAATGGGTGACAAGGGAGGAAGGAAATGGATCTGAAATTCGAAGTCTTAACATTAAATGTTTCAAATATATATAAATACTATTATTAATACTCTTTTGCTTGTAATTGGGAGATAAGATATGCAGGCATTGGGGCACAGAATCTCACCTTCCTCTAATGGAAAAGTCGAAGGGGATATGGGAGAAGGTATGGGAGAGAGCAGATTGGAGGAAGCAATATCTTGCAGAACTGCTATTCTGGGAGGGTGGGTAGGGGAACAACAGGGCGGGGAAATGATTGTAACTCAAAATCTGGCGGAAATGAATGATGTAAAAGAGAAGTTAATAAAGCATTTGTTTAAAAAAATAAAAATAAAAAGGAAAACTAGGAATATTGTAGTTAAATTGCAGAGTTCCCAGGCCAAGGAGAAAATATTGCAATCAGCCAGAAAGAAACAACCCAAGTATTGTGGAAATACAATCAGAATAATACAAGATCTAGTAGCATCTACACTAGGGGACTGAAAGGTTGGGAATATGATATTCTGGAGGTCAGGGGAGCTAGGATTGAAACAAAGAATCATCTATCCAATAAAACTGAGCATAATACATCAGGGAAAAATGTGGATGTTCAATAAAATGGAGGACTTTCAAGCATTCCTGCTGAAAAGACTAGAGCTGAATAGAAAATGTGACTTTCCAATACAAGAATCAAGTGAAACATGAAAAGGTAAATAGGAAAGAGAAATCATAAGGGACTTATTAAAGTTAAAGTGTTTACATTCCTACTTGGAAAAATGATATTTGCAACTTATAAGGCCTTTCTCAATATTAGGGCAGATGGAGGAAATTAGATAGATGCATAGATAGACAGATAGAGTGTACAAGGTTATTTGAATATAAAGGGATGGTATCTAAAAATAAAATTAAGGGGGTGAGAGAGGAATATAGGGAGAAGGAGAAAGGGAAAGATAGAATGCGGTCTATTATCTCACATAAAAGAGGCAAGAAAAAAGTTTCACAATGAAGGCAAAGAGGAGTTAGGTGAGAGGGAATGAGTGAATCTTTCATTAAGTTTGACTTAAGGAGGGAATAACACACACTCAATTGAATATATCACCCTTCAGGAAAGTAAGGGGTAAAGGGATAAAGGGGGAGATGGTAGAAAGGAGGGAAGACTGGGAAAGGTAGTAGTCAGAAGCATACATTTTTGAAAAGGGACAGTGTCAAAGCAGAAAATAGAATAAGTGGGGGCAGAGCAGGATAGAATGGGAGGAAATATAGTTAGTCTTTCACAACATGACTATTATGGAAGTGTTTTGCATGACTATACATGTATAATCTACATTGAATTGTTTGCCTTCTCAATGAGGGTTGTTGGGGAGGGAAAAAGGGACTGAATTTGGACTTCAAAGTTTTATGGATACTAAAATTTGTTTTTACATGCAACTGGGAAATAAGATATACAAGGAATGGAGTAGAGAAATCTATCTTGCCCTACAGGAAAATGAGGGGGAAGGGCATAAGAAAGCAGGGAGATAGAAGGGAGGGCAGACTACTGGAAAAAGTAATCAGAATGCATGCCATCTTGGGGTGGGGGAAGGTGAGAGCTTGGGAGAAAATTTGGAATTCAAAATCTTGTGGAAATGGATATTGAAAACTAAAAATAAATAAATTAAATTAAAAAATACTTTTCAGCAAAAAAGATAAAAGAAATACTTAAGTGATTCCAAATCTAGAACTCTATCCAAAACATCACTTAGTTGTCTAAGAACTGATATAAAATGATAGCAAAACTGAAGAAACATCAACCACTTGCCTTTCTAAATGACCTTCATAGTATTATAAAAACAATTTCTTTTTTTTTTTTTGTGGAAAATTATTTCTCTCATGTAGAGCTGTGGAATACTCATCTCCCAGGTTAGAGGAAAAGTATTCAAAATCAGGGCAGCCATGTGACACACTGGATAGAGTACTGGGCCTGAAGTCAGGAAGACTCATCTTCCTTAGTTCAAATCTGGCCTCAGACACTTACTAGCTGTTTGACTTTGCTTGCTTTAGCTCCTCATCTATAAAATGAGCTGGAAAAGGAAATGCAACGCCCCCGCCCCAGTATCTTTGCCAAGAAAATCCCAAATGGGGTCACAAAGATTCAGACAAGACTGAAATAATTGAAAAATAACATTCAAAATCAGTAGTCTAGAACTTTCTCTCCCCTCCCAAGCTAACTGACCTCCTCTCCAAAGTGCCCTGAAGGTTTCAACTTTGTCTACTTTCTCACAATCAGAGCAATTATAATAAAAAATGACAATTTGCTTAGGTCAGATGAACAAAGCACAGGACATCTCAGCACTCCCAGAAGATTTTCAGTAAGCTTGTCAT
Source organism: Gymnobelideus leadbeateri (assembly GCA_011680675.1). Taxonomy (NCBI): domain Eukaryota; kingdom Metazoa; phylum Chordata; class Mammalia; order Diprotodontia; family Petauridae; genus Gymnobelideus; species Gymnobelideus leadbeateri. The sequence goes on from WOXC01012195.1 coordinate 561,582, forward strand.
ATAGGGGACTCATTATTAATTGCCCTTTCCTTTTAAGAGGTTCAGCTTAGTGTCCTACCTTTGATTCATTTGATTAATTCTTTTACCTCATACAAAGCAGCAGCTAATGGCATAAAAACAAGAATTCTCTGATTAGACTTTTTATTATTTATGACAGTCTTCAAACTCAGAAAAATCACCTTAACTGAGGTTGGGTATTTATATGGCAGTCATTCAGAATGGCCTTGCTTGAGAGATCAAGTGTGTCACCTTGTATGCTAAATTTAGAGAACTAGTAAAGAATAATGATGAAAGAAGCAACTTTTGTGATATATTGAGATTGTAGGAAAATGTCCACTCATCTTCTCAAATATTAAATTAGTATATTATATATTGGATACAATGTATTTTCTACTTTATTTTTCCAGGGGTGAATACCAAGTTAATACCCTTGATTAAACTAAATGGGATACCTTATAAAGTCCATAAGCCGGATAGCAGGATATATATAGTTTTAAAATATTTTGCATAATTGCATTATTATGCAAACTAAAATAGAGTGCAATTATAGATTTTCTTCCCTCTCCATTCTTGAAAATAATTAAGAATGATATTGGTAGGTACCATAGCAAAGTGTTTTTATTTATATTATATATTATATATTTATGTTTTTATTTATAACACTATGCAAAATTTTCATCAATCATGCAAATAAAGGAAAAAAATGAAAATAATTTTAATGCCTTTATTAAGAAATTTGTAGGGGTGGAGCCAAGATGGTGGAGTAGAAACAGGACTTCCAAATGGCTCCTGCTTCCACTCTAATGACTCTAAACAAATTTTAGAACTACAGAATCCACAAAGTGATAGAGAGAAACTAACCTCCCATGGAAGAAAACGCAACAGGCCAGCAGGAAGGAGCCATTGCTGCACTCTGGGAGCCCAGCCCAGCCAAGCATTAGCCTGAGGTTCTAGCATCAGGGCACCCCACCAGCCATGACTAGAGGGAGGTTAGGAGAGTAGATCACCAGCAGGTGTGGCAGTTTCCAGAATTATCAACCTATAAATGCCAAAGACAGTGATAGGTCAATGGACTTTGGGAATGGGGAGTCTGGGAGTGTGGTCGAGCCTCTGCCGCTGGAGGGAGAAGGGGCTGAGGTGCAATGGCTGAAGCCACATGGCTCCTTCAGAGCTCCAGGCCTGCAGATTGTAGGGGGACCAAGCAACCAGGCTAAGGGGTAATCGCTCTTGCTTTAACCTGCTTAGATCTGGATTGCTGTCTAGGGTGGAGGTCCTGGGGTATGTAACCAGTGAGCTAGAGCATGTGGAGGCTTCAGAAAGGGCAGCCAACTAATAGCTATGGCAGTTGAGAAAACCACAGTGATTTGGGATAAAGCTCCCCTCCCTGGAAGCAGAGTTCTACTGTGGCAAAAAGCTCAAAAGGAAAGTAATTGAGTGACAATATGTGCATGCAAAGCAAGCTCAGCAATCTGACATTGGATTTCTTTTTCGGTGACAAAAAGGATCAAATCATGGAACAGGAGGAAGACAATGAAGTAAGAACTCTTGCATCAAAAGCTTCAAGAAAAATGTGAACTGGTTAGAGGCCACAGAGGAGCTTAAGAAGGATTTTGAAAACTAAGTAAGAAAAGTAGAGGAAAAATTGGAAAGAGAAATGAGAATGATGGGTAGAAACAGCACTTCCATGGTGCTCTAGCCCACACCACTTCAAAATTATGTAAAAGGGGAGTCTTAACAACCTCTGGAACCCAGAGAATGACACAGAAAAGCTAACCTCCCCCGAGGACAGCACAGGGAGTGGCCAGCACAGCGCTCTGGGAGCCGAGTCCTGGACCACATGAGTCAGAGGTTTTAGCCCCAGGGTGGCCTGACCAGCAGCCGGCTGGAGGGACTATAGGGGGATCTGGGGATCAGTCAGGGGTGTAATCACTCTTGCTTTAACCTCCCTGCATCTGGATTACAGTCTGGGGTGGAGGTTCTTGGGCTGTGTATCCAGCTTGCCAGATAGTGTGGGGGCTTCAGGGAGGGCACCCAACTAATACCTCCAGCAGCTGAGAAAACCCCAACATTTGGGATGGAAGCTCCCCTGTCTGGTGGCAGAGTCCTACTGTGGCAACAAGCCCAAAAGACAAGTAATTAAGTAGCGACATGCCTAGGCAAAGGAAACAAAATAAACAGAAAAATGCAATATTAGACTCTATTTTGGGGGCAAAGAGGATCACAACATGGAACAGGAGGAGGACTGGGAGGTCAGAAATCCTGCACCAAAAGCCCCAAATGAAAATACAAGCTCATTACAGGCCATAGAGGACCTTAAGAAGGATTTTAAAAACCAAATAATAAAAGTGGAGGACAAATTGGGAAGAGAAATGAGAAGCATGCAGGAAAAGTATGAAATGAGGGTCAACAGCCTGACTGAGGAAAATAACACCTTAAGAAGTAGACTGACTAAAATGGCAAAAGAGGCTCAAGGCAATGAGGAGAAGAATGCCTTAAAAAGCTGACTTTGCCAGATGGAAAAAGAATCTCAAAAGCTCACTGAGGAGATTCATTCCTTCAGAATTAGACTGAAGCAAATGGAAGCTAGTGACTTTATGAGAAACCAAGATGCTGTTAAACAGATCCAAGCAATTGAAAAAATATCTCATGGGAAAAACCCCTGACCTGGAAAATAGATCCAGGAGAGATAATTTAAAAATTATTCGACTTCCTGAAAGCCATGATCAAAGAAAGAACCTAGAAATCATCCTTCAAGAAATTCTCAAGGAAAATTGCCATGGGGGCAGAGAGGTAGAGCACAGTGAGTATAGTGTCATCCCTGGAGTCAGAAGAACCTGAATTTGGATCTGGCCTAAGATTAACGTACACACAAATAAAAACCTAGTCGTGTAGCCTTGGGCAAGTTACTTAACCACAATTGCCCTCAAAAAATTAAAAAAAAAATTGCTCTGATGTTTTAGACCCAGAGGATGAAACAGAGGTTGAAAGAATCCACAGACCACCTCCTGAAAAAGATCCCAAAAAGAAAACTCATAGGAATATTATAGCCAGGTTCCAGAATTCCCAGATCAAGGAGAAAATACTACAAGCAGCCAGGAAAAAAAAATAATTTCAATATTGTGGAAACAATCAGAATAGCACAGGACCTGACAGTTTCTACACTGAGGGATTGAAGGGCATGGAATATGATATTCTGCAGGGCAAAGGACCTGGGATTTAAACCAAGAATCACCTACCCAGCAAAACTGAGTATCTTGTTTCAGGGCAAAATATGATCATTCAGTGGAATAGAGGAGTTTCAAGCATTCTTGTGGACAAAACCAGAGTTGAATACAAAGTTTGACATTCATACATAAGAAGCAAGAGATACTTGAGAAGGTAAACAGGGAAAAGAAATCAAAAGGAAATTATCAAAGTTGAACTATTTACATTCCCACATGGAAAAACAATAACTTTGACTGATGAAACCTTTCTTGGTATGAAAATAATTGAAGAAGGGTATATGGGCATATGAATTCATATGTGAATGTGTGTATATATGTTTATAGGTATATATGGATAGAGGGCACAGGTCGAATTTGGTGGGAAGGGATGATACTTAAGGGGTGAAGTTAAGAGGTGAGGGAGGAATGTGGCAAGAGGAGACGGGGAGAGACAGGGTGAGTAGAAGAGGTAAGGGGAAATAGTTGCAGGGGAGGGGAAGAACAGGAAGGCAAAAAGGCAAAACCATATTCTCATTGAATTTGGCTCAGGGAGAAAATAACATACATACTAAATGGGATATCTCACCCTGCAGGAGAGTAGGGGGGAAGGGGATGAGAGGGGGGCTGATGGAGCCATGCTAAGGGGAAAAGAGATTGGAGGCACCCACTTTTGAAGAGCGACAGGATCAAAGTAGGGAATGGACCAGGTGGGAGGTGGGATGGATGGGAGGGAAATATAGCCAGTCTTTTACAATATATGTACTATGGTAATGTTTTGCATAGCTATATATGTACAACGTATACTGAATTGCTTATCTTCCAGGCAGGAGTGGGTGACAAGGGAGGAAGGGAATGGATTTCAAATTTGAAGTTTTAAAATTGTGTTTCAAATATATATAAATATTATTAATAATACTCTTTTGCATGTAATTGGGAGATAAGATGTGCAGGCATTGGGATACAGAGATTTACCTTGCCCTAATGGTAAAGTCAAGGGGGTATGGGAGAAGATATGGGAGAGAACATATTGGATGAGGGGATATCCTGTGGGACTGCTATTCTGGGGTGGTGGGTAGGGGAAAATGGGGAAAAATTGTAACACAATCTGGCGGAAAAGAATGATGTAAAACAGAAGTTAATAAAGCTTTTGGAAAAAAAAAAGAAATGAGAACAATGCAAAAAATAATGAAAAAAGAGTCAATGACCTGATCGAAGAAAATAACACATTATAATGGATGGAAAAAGATGGAAAAAGAATCTCAAAAACGCAGTGAAGAGAATCATTCCTTCAGAATTAGATTGGAGCACATGGGAGCTAATGACTTTATGAGAAATCAAGATACTCTTAAACAGATCCAAGCAAATGAAAAAAAAAATAGAAGGCAATATGAAATTTCTCATCGGAAAAACCACTGACCTGGAAAATAGATTCAGGAGAGATAATTTAAAATTTATTGGACTACCTGAGAGCCATGATCAAAGAAAGAACCTAGAAATCATCCTAAAAGAAATTCTCTAGGAAAATTGACCTGATGTTTTAGAACCAGAATGCAAAATAGAAGTTGAAAGAATCCACAGATCACCTCCTGAAAAATATACCCAAAAACAAACTCCTGGGAATAATATTGCCAGGTTCTGGAGTTCCTAGATCAAGGAGAAAATATTACAAACAGCCAGGAAGAAACAATTTGAATATTGTCAAAACACAATCAGGATAAAACAGGATTTGGCAGCTTCTACAATGAGGGATTGAAGGGCTTGGAATATCATTTTCCAGAGGTCAAAGGAGTTGGGATTAAAACCAAGAATCACCTACCCAGCAAAACTGAGTATCATATTTCAGGGGAAAACATGGTCATTCAATGGAATAGAGGACTTTCATGTATTCATGATGAAAAAAAAAGATTTGAATAGAAAATTTGACATCGAGGTACAGGAAGCAAGAGAAGCATGAGAAGATAAACGGGGAAAGAAATCAAAAGGAGCTTATCAAAGTTAAACTATTTAAATTTTAAAGTGGAAAAGTGATAATTATAACATGAAACTTTTCTCAGTATGAGAATAGTTGAAGGGGATATTAATGTATATTTGCATGTAAATATATGTATAGGAGGTTATATGGGCATATGAATACACATGTGAGTGTGTGTATATATGTGTACAGGTATATATAGACAGAGGGCACAGGATCAATTGAATAGGAAGGGATGATACTTAAAATGTGAAATTGAGAGGTGAGAGAGGAATATAATGAGAGGAGATGGAGAGAGACTGTAATGGAAATGTAAATTTAAAGATATTCCCTGCCCCTAGGCCCTTTGATATGCTTAAGAGACTCTGAGAACCTTCCTTGATTTGAAAATATACTCTGCCCTCTAATAGGCTTAATGTGGGCACATGGAGCCTGTGGCAGGAGCCTTGGTTTTCAGGAATGCCCACACTTTGATGCTGTATGATTGGGCAGTGTGTCAAGAGGGTGGTTACATTGTCTGAGCAAGGAGAAGACTATATAATCCCTGATTTGAGGCTTTGCTTTGGGGCTCACTTTGAGAATTGTTGTGTGATTTGACCAGATGAGACTCTGGGCAGCAATTGTTGAGCCCCCACCTTTGAAAACCCAGATGTTGATGCTCTCTTGTAACTGTGATTTGCTATGCATGTAATGGTTGTACAGTTTGGAAGCCCTTCTGCTTCAAATGTTTCTCTGTCTTGTAACTTCTGTCTGAAGTTACTCTGAAGTTCAGGGTGCTGACCTTTTCCCCTGAACTAGGTAAACGATATATGTTTGATTAAAACAAGCTTGTTAACCCATTTTGAGTTGCTTTCCTTTAGAAAAGCAGATCTACGAACCTGTGTTGGCAGTCACCCTGGGGGTGCTCGGGTGCTTGCTGCTACAGAGATAGAATGGGGTAAATTATCTCATATAGAAGAGGCAAGGGATAACTGTTGTAATGTAGGGTAAGAACAGGAAGGCAAAAGGGAATGAGTCAACCTTACTCTTATTGAATTTGGCTTAGGGAGTCAATGTCATACCCACTAAATAGGGTATCTCACCCTACAGGAGAGTAAGGGGGAGGGGAATGAGAGGGATGATGATGGAGGGGAAGACAGGTTGGGGGCATGGGAAGTTGTAAACACACACTTTTGAAAAGGGACAGGGTCAAATTAGAGAATAGAACAAGTAGGAGTTGAGATAGGATGGAGGCAAATATAGTCAGTCTTTCACAATATATCCACTAGGGAAATGTTTTGCATAGCTACACATGTACAACCTATATTGAATTGCTTATCTGCCCAGTAATGGCAGAGTGATGACAGAGGAAGGGAAAGAATCTGGAACTCAAAGTTTTAAAACCAAATGTTTAAAATATATATTAATAATAATAATAATTATTATTATTATTTTTACATCCAACTTGAAAATAAGATATACATGTACTGGGGCATAAAGATCCATATTGCCCTACTGGAATGCTGGAGGGGGGATGGGGGAGAATATAGGAGAGAGCAGATTGGGGGAGGGGGTATTCAGTGGGATCGCTATTTTGGGGTGGTGGATAGAGGAAAGATGGAGAAAAAATTGTTACTCAAAATCTTGTGGAAATGATGTAAACTAAAAATAAACATAAATTTAATTAAAAAAAGAAATTTCTAAGTGAATTTTCCATAATTGTGTTTTTCATTACTCATTTAGACTAGCTAAATCATACTGCCTGATGTGAAATACTTTGTAGAACTGTTATTTCTAAGCCTTGGTTGTGTATTGATCTCATACATATCTTAGGTGGATAATCCTGTTAGAATGGGCTAGACCTTGATGTCATAAATGATTTGGCAAGTAGAGTAGGGAGGAAAATATGTGATCTTTTATTAAAGAATAAAGAAAAAAATATCAGATCTTTGCAATCACCTAGTCCCACTCACACTCCCCAAAGGTACACTACAATATGTTTACCAATCAGGCAACCACCTTACTTATGTGATTTAAAAGCAGCTTTCATTACTTAACAGTTGTAAGATAAATTCAAATTATATCTTAAACTCAAAAATGGAACTAAGTACAGAAAAGTACACATGTGTAGCCTGTAATGCTGAGCCAAACACATGGCAGAACAAATTATATTAGGTCTTAATTTTGTCTGAATATTTGATATTAACTAATGTTGTTGCTTGTTCCTTTTTCTTGAAGAGGACCAGTGACATCATGAGGGTGATATCTTGACTTGGGAGTGAATTGGATCTGAGTAGGGCAGAACTGTGCAAAATCATTTTCCTTACTCTCTCCTCCAGAGTCATTGAAGTCCAGTGGCAAGGCAAAGGTTAAGAGGACTGGAGTTGGCTGACCTTAACCAATGGTCATAGCGGAAAATATATCAGTGGGTTTTTGTGAATTATAACGTTAGAAAGACATCTTACAATTTTTTAGAATTAGTCCCCTAGACCTCTGAGGAAAAATAAAGTAAACTTGCTCTAGGGACTCTGCTTGTCAGTAGCAGTAGGACTTGAGATAATCACCCTGGAAGATGTGTTATCCTGGAATGGTGAGTGGAATCACAGGGGAGTACAGTTACACACCTTTTCAAGGAATAATAGTAGGGTTGATACAGTTATCTTAACTGGAAGGGGAAGGGTAATGGGATAGCATTTTTGCTGCTGAGAAGAGGCAACATGATGATGTGAAACCTGGTTTGAACCAATTTGAGATGTAAAGGGTGAGGGAAGCAATCACCTTTACTACAGTGGACCCCACAGCAAGAATTCTATGCATGAAATGTTTACAAGGCCAGAAAGATGAACATACCTCCATCTATCTATCTATCTATCTATCTATCTATCTATCTATCTATCTATCTATCTATTTTTGTTCCTTCTTATTTTGAAAAAAATATTTTATGCTGTTTTTTTTTCTTTTCTAGTCCAGCAGTGTCAAACATTGAATGTGTCCCACAGTACTCTTCGAGTGATACCAATACTCCTTCCTAATGCCTCACAGATTAAAATGTAATTTGTTAATATTTAACACAGTAAAAAAAAACATACAATAAGCATAGATAATATTAGTATGTGGTTTTCTAAGGCCTCCAGAGACATTTATTATAGTTTAGTGGTCTGTGTTTTAATTTGAGCTTGACACCACTGATAATGTCAAGCATGCTAATTTGACAGATGAGGAAACTTCACTCCAAGAGAATAAATGATGTTTAATAAAGGTCAGAGTAGGGAATTTAAACTTAAGTCATCTGACTGGAGTCAGTACATTATGTTTTTTACTACCATAGAGTATTAAAACTCAATTCTTTATAAATAGTTATTTTATTGAACTAATTCTCACTTAGATCAACAACCATCTACATACTTCTCCCAATATGATCACAGCATATATTAATCTCCTAGTGCTCAATTATTTTATATTACAGTTTTCAAAATAAAAGTTGAATGAGTGTGAATCATTGGGTACAATCTGCTAAGATGTACTATTGCCAAAGTTTTAAAGTCCCAAGTTCTTGACTCTTGAGGCATGTGTAAAATTAGCACATGTTCATGAGAAGAGTCTCAATAAAAATGGAGTTGGGTCTTTTGCCATTTTCTATGGGCAGCAACAGCTAGGCAGCTGCTCTTCTGGCAAACCAAGTACCAGAACCAACAGTCCTTTTCCATCCTCTTTTTATTTCTTTTCCCTCCTTCCTATCTCCTAGGCATTTATAAGTCCATGTGGACTCATGTCAAGGTTAATAAAACAGGTCACAAGAAGAATCCATTGCTCTCCTCCTTCTAGAAGTGTGTGTCATGTTTTAGGATTATTTTCAAAGATTCTTTTCATTTTCCATGAGTCATATTTGACACATTTGTGTGTTTGTAATGATCTAGAAACTTCCCCAAGTGCTTGATAAATAATCAACAAGCATTTATTAAGTGTCTACTAAAGGCCAGGTGCTGTGCTAGGCTTTGGAGACACAAAGAAAAAAATGAAAAATTACTAAATCACAGGGAGTTTATATCTCTAAAAATTTTTGGCAAATGTCTGATTTTGTTTGGTTGGGTGAAGATACCCTACTGGATACCTCTGATAGAAATTTTGAAAGTGGTGATCCCCAACAGATTTGTTACACTATAGCTGGAGTAAGAATTTATGGTAGAAAAATTTAGTTAATCAGACAATTAGGAGAGAAATCTGAAGAGTCTTGTTAACACATGATTGGTAAGGGTATGTGGGTCTAGAGTTTATTAAGTTCATTACTACCTACCCCCACCTCTAGTCTATAACATAATTAGTGGAACACTGTCTCCTTGAAAAGCTATAGGCTATAGTGCCCCTAATAGTACTGGAAGGGGTTATCAACCTTCCAGACATGGTAACTGAGGGATATTTCTGTAAGGAATATAAAACACAAAATACTGGTCCTTCTTATACTCTCACTTGGTACCTGTTATAGGAATGTAAATTTTTTAAGATCTTCCCTGCCCCTAGGTTAAGTGTACTTGGAGCCTGTGATGGGAGGCTTATTTCTCAGGAGATACTTTGTGATTGGGCCTACATTCTCTGACCCCGGAGAAGGCTATATAATCCCTGATATAAGACTTTGCTTTGGGGCTCACTTTGAGAAGTGTTGTGTGATTTGACCAGATGAGACTCTGGGGAGCCATTGAGAGCCCCCTGGCTTTGAAAAACCCAGATGTTGATGTTTCCCTCTCTGGTAACTGTGATTTGGTATGGATGATGGTTGGACAGTTGGAGGCCTGTCTGCTTGAAATGTTTCTATCTGTATACTCTGAAGTTCAGGGTGCTGACCATTTCCCCCTGAACTAGGTAAATGATATGTGTTTGATTGATTAAAGCAAGCTTGTTAACCCATTTTGAGTTGCTTTCCTTTAGAAAAACAGATCTAAGAACCTATGTTGGCAGCCACCCTGGGGAATAATGAGGTGCTTGCTGCAACACTGCCTCTGTTTTTGTTTCAGGTACCTGCTGACATTGGTAACATTTCAAATCAATATTTAAATGCTTCTTCCTCAGGGAAATAGATAATGCACTGTTAGCCTCTGAAATAGTTATAATTATTGTATTGTATTTCCTTAGGCTGAACTCCTTGTTGAAGGCCTCTTTCATCGCCAGAATCCTTGTTCCTGAATGCTCATTTGACTTGCTGACTGAAGGGGACGTTATCTTATATCATAATTGTACATACTCCCATCCTGGGGCCCCAGTGTCCTGATTAGAGTTTTTTTTTTTTTTCAGTCACCCATCACTATTAGTCCTGGGGCCAGCTATGCTTCACTTAATTTTCCCATCATATTCTAATCAGCTGCTTTGCTGCCCCTCGGCCTCAGCCTTCATTGCCTGGCTCTCCTCCCCAAGTTTCAATTTCTTCACCTTGTCCTCCATGCAGCCTGACAAATATTTGAGAGGAAGAATCAACTATTGTAGATTTTTGAGCAGAGAATTCACATGACTGCATCTAAATGTAAAAATGTAGAACTTTAAGAGACCATAAAGATTATCTAGTCAACTTCCAGCTTATTACAGATGAAATTAAGATCCAGAATAATTAAATGACTTACCTGAGAACTGATGTGTAGTCAATGCCAGGGATTGCTCTTAGGAAGTGTCTATGTTAGAGAACTAATGATATTTCAGAGAAACAGATTAGTTATCAAATCATTATGGACTTTCTTCTCTATCAATAAAGATGAGAAACCATCTATTCCTTATCATCTTAGTATACATAACATATGTATATATGTGTGTGTGTGCATGTACATTATAATTCTATAAATACACATGTAAGCTGGAGAAATTTTAGGTGCCTTGGCTTCCATTCAGAAGCTTGTTCCAAAGATTATTTCAGTTTTAAATAATTGGTTGCCTTGTCTCCATGTTTTCTCTCCTCACAATTCTGCCCTTAGAGGTGAGAAAATATACAAATCCGGTTGGAAGTAATCTAAACAAGTTCTGGCATATACAAATCTGGTAAAGATGTTTTAAAATAGAAAACTAACTAGGGAAGGTTTCAGGCAGATAATAAGCAGTGAAAGTTTCAAATAGAATTAGTACAAGCAGAAAGCAGATTGCAAGTTCCTACAAAGTAAGTACATACTAGGATTCATGTAGATTATATAAAATTAAAAGTTTATTTTGCATACAATAAACATTTAGGCTGATTAAATTTTAATGGGAACAACTGTATTGCATTAGGCATACACATATCACTGGAGAATTCCTTCCCCTCCTTCCTTCTTTGCTTCTTTGAATTAATTTTGAAAATTGGATGCTACAATTTAGGAGAAGGGTATAAAGCAATAATGTGAGACCAGAAGACCAGAGCAATTTAATTCTGGAGAGTGAATTAGTTCCCTAGAAAATGCCTTACATTCTTCATTATCTTTTCTATTCTCCAAATACCTACCCTTATATAGTTTTGTTATCCTTTCCTCCCCACCCCCCTTTCTCCTTTTGGACCGGGACATGCATGGCAAAATTAAGAGCATCAACTATTGCTCCTTCATAATCTCCTTCTCCCTACCCATTCTTTACAATTACAATGCAGCATATTTTTAGTTTTATAGGAAACCAGTAACGAGACTCATCTATTGTACTTGTATTGTTAACTATTTTAATAGCTAAATGATAGAATGTGAGCACAGCAGACATTTGGCAACAATATACAGGCACTTGCTTTGACACACCAGCATTTCCATGTGTAGTTGAAATTTGAATGCTTAGAGCTACTGACTTTTTGACATCTGTCTGGATGTGAATATCCCTTGTTAGAGCAACAATTATAGAGCTTTCTGATGAGGAAAAAAAGGATGCAATTTGTGCACCTGGAAGCCATTCTGGTAGTTTAGCTAAAGAAGCCTGAAATTCAACTTGCATGTGGATAGACTAGGTCTGAATACTGAATTTTGCATAAGAATAAGGAAAGGGGAACTAAGATGGGGAGGGGAAGGGAGAATAATTTATTAAGTACCTACAATATGATAGTCACTGTGCTGTTTTGCAAATAGTATCTTATTTTAATATATGTGGTCAGCTAGTCAACCAGTTCTAAACTCTTTCAGACTCAGCTTTAAATTGTGGGAATATTCATGGCTAACTTACCCCTCTGGCTCACTTACATCTTCTCCTTGTTAGAAAACTGGGAATTTGCGAATTTAACTCATGTCTAGGCATTTAACTGTTCACCATGAGGAAAGACTCATGCCAAAGTCAGCAGTTAAACAGTGTCAACACGTTATCAGGATAAAAATGAAGACTAGAGTAACACAGAGAAAACAAAACATTATTAGTAAACTTTTCCTAAATGAGTATCTGTCATCTGATCTCCCTTATTCCCAGAAAGAGCTGAGAAAAGAGACTTACAATACTGATGTCTCTGACAGGGAATGTATGGGCACATACTTCCTCTGCAGCCAGAATAATGTGGCAGAGGCATTTAGTACTGGAAACCTTTGCAGTCCTGTCAGAAAATAGTTCCTGTCAATAACAGCAGCTCATCCCTCTGGCTCTTGGTTACTATCTTCTCCAGGAAGTTCCCAGCTGACCTTGGCTTAGGCACTGATCATTGTTTGTATATATGCTCTCATCTCCATGGATCTCCAAGCCTGGATTGTTTTTTCCTCCCATGTGTCCAGAATTGGGTTGACCCACTTTGTTTCTCCATTTTTCTCAAATGCTCCTTATTCAATTGACCACTGTGCTACCGCAACTTTTTGAGGTGAATGGCATCCTTGATCTCAAATGAGCATTTGTACTCTATGTCCAAGTATTCTTGGATTTACATGTTTTTTTCCCTCTTTCTATAATGTCAAGCAGTCAGTCACCAAGCATTTATTAAGAGCCTATTATCATAAGTACTCAAATCGACTATATCTGCATTCAGAAAAAGAACTGATAAATAGAAGCACATATAGAATTATTTTATATTAAAAATTTCATGGTAACTTTATTATGTATTTAAAAAGGATAGCAAGTTGTATATAATAGATTTGCAGTTTCATGTGAAATAATCTTTTTTCTTCAGGATAAAATAAAATGTAAAGAAAACCTTCTATCTACCATGCACTCTGCTAAATGCTGGGAATATACAGGAAAAATAAGAAATAATCAATAGAAAAAAGGCCCTGGAATTAAGGGGGACCAGGAGAAGCTTCCTGGAGAAGATAAAATTTTCATTTGGAACTTAAAGGAAGCCAGGAAATCCAGGAGATGGAGAGCATTCCATGCAATGAAAATGCCTGCAGTCAAGATATGTCTTGTTCAAGGAACAGCAGTGTCATTGGATCACAGAGTACATGAAGGGAGGGTAGTGTAAAAAGATCAGAAGGGTAGGACAGGGCAAGGATATGAAAGGTTTTGATCGACAAATAGAAAACTGTATTTAGTCTTACAAGTGTTAAGGAGTCATTGGAGGTTTTTGAATAGGGATCTGACAAGGTCAGACTTGTATTTTAGGAAAATCAATTTGATTGCTGAAGAAAAGTTTGATTTTACTAGAGTGTATTATGGGGTCGTCAGGGAGGACTAGTATCCCTGGGATACAGGATTGGCAAACCTTTTTTTTTCTTTTTGGAGGGCAATTGGGGCTACATGACTTGCCCAAAATCACACGGCAAGTAAGTGTTAAGTGTCTGAGGTCAGAGTTTAACTCAGGTCCTCCTGACTCCAGGGCCAGTGCTCTATTCACTGCACCACCTAGCCACCCATTGGCAAACCTTTTGTCAGGGTTGCTTATTCACCCTTCGTATCCACCTGCCACCTAGTTCTCACCTGTGACTCCAAGAAGCTGTATCATGTGCAGTGGCCAAAACCTTCCTCAGCAGACAAGTTAATCAGGTTGAGGGTAACTGATGAACCTCAAACATGGTGGTGAGTTAGGGGGATGTTTGCTCCAAGTATGTGAAGACATTTCTTTTTTTTTTTTTTTTACGTGATAAATATTTATTGAATTGAATTGAACCTAGAGAAGTAATTTTTTTTGGTTTTTTTTTTTGTACATGTGGGTCCTTTTCCCATTTTTATTTTATTTTTTTCTATTAAGCAAATGCTTTATTAACTTCTGTTTTACATCATTCATTTCCTCCAGATTTTGATTTACAATTATTTCTCCCCCTGTTTTTCCCCTACCCACCCTCCCAGAATAGCAGTCCCACAAGGACTGCTTCCTCCAATCTGCTCTCTCCCATATCTTCTCCCATACCCCCTTCGACTTTTCCATTATAGGAAGGTGAATCTTTGTGTCCTGCCTGCAGGACATCTGCCTGCACATCTTATCTGCCAATTACAAGCAAAAGAGTATTAATAATAGTGTTTATATATATTTGAGACATTTAGTCTTAAAACCTCGAATTTCAGATCCATTTCCTTCCTCTCTTGTCACCCATTCCCTCTGGGAAGATAAGTAATTCAGTATATGTTGTACATGTCTAGCTATGATAAACATTACCATAGTAGATATATTGTACAAGGCAGCTTATAATTCCCTCCCACTCATCCCACCCCCACCTGGTCCATTCCCTACTTGATCCTGTCCCACTTCTATAGTGGGTACTTCCAACCTCCCTTCCCCCCAAGGATGCCCTCCCATTCATCATCCCTCCTCTCATCCCCCTTCCCCCTATTCTGCTGCATGTTGAGATATCCCATTTAGTATGTATGTCATTCTCTCCCAGAACCACATTCAATGAGAATGTGGTTTTGCCTTTTTGCCTTCCTATTCTCCCCCTCCCTTGCAAACACTTCCCCTTGCTTCTTCTACATGAGATAGTTTACCCTACCCTGTCTCTCCCCATCTCCTCTTGCCACTTACCTCTCTCACCTCATAATTTCACCCCTTAAGTATCATCCTTTCCAACAAATTCAACCTGTGCCCTCTATCCATGTATAACTGTAAACATATATACACACATTCACATATGTATTCATGTAGCCATACACCTGTGAAGACTTATTTCAATGGGTCCTGAAGGCAGTGGAAGTAGGTGTTACGGAGTGTTTAGAGCTTGGTCAGACATCAAAGATTCCGAGGTCATCCCTTTCATCCAAAGCCATAGGCAATCATCTTGACTTTTATTTTGCTGTTGGGCTCTGATGACTCTAAAAGAGAGGGTGAGGCTGATGACTGCACAACTTTGCCTCACTTAAATCCAATTTATGTGCAAATTAAAAGAGATCATCTGGCATTTTACCATTTTATTATTTTGCTATTCAATAATTTTTACAATTTTATCATTTTACTGCTGAAATATTTTACTATTTTGTTATGTTACTATATTCCCATTTTACCTGCCTCAAAGGCTGTGATAATAAATTAGTGACGGAGTAGCGGATGTGGATATATTGGGAGCTGTATTCACAATCCTGCATACAAGGAGTTGTAGGGTTGTCGTCTTACTGGACTGGTTTTTGGTAGCCCTCTGGGTGTCTGAGCAGCCTTCTTAAGAGCTGAACTGCTCACCTCCTGGCTTGAGGAAGGGGCTAGAAAAGGTGCCCTAAAATTGTCTGCTTTACCTAACCCTGGTCTGTTTACCAAAGCAGATGGGGAATACACCCTGTGGTTGAAAGACAATAACATGGACAAAAAACTTTTGCTAAGATGATTCCACTCATCATTGGTACATGGAATGTGTGTACCTTTGTGGACAGTAAGAAATCCAGTAGATTTTAAAGACAAAAAGCTCTTGTAAGAGAACTCAGCAGGTATTGCATCTAAATAGCAGTCATGACAAGCCCTGACAAAGTTGGCAAATGAAGGCCAATTTGAGCTAGATATACATTTTTCTGGCGTGACTGCAGTTATAGAGAGTGCTTTGAAACTGGCATGGGTTTCACAGTCAAATTTAATCTAGTCAGTAAGCTTGTATGCCTCCCAAAAGAAGTGAACAACAGGCTCATAACAAATGCTATTGCTACTTGCACAAAAGTTCTATGCCAACATCATCAGTGTATTTGCTAGCACCACATTGAATTGAGATGGGGTCAAAGAAAAATTTTATAAAGACCTGGAGACTATCATCACTAAAGTGCTAAAAGAGCCTGAGCTCATAATTCTAGGTGATTTTAATGCCAGAATGAGTACATACTATCAGACATGGCAAGGAGTCTTCAGGAGCAATGCCATTGGAAGCTGCAACAGCCAACAGTCACTCACTATTGTGTGTCTTGTGACTGTCTCATTACCAACACTGTCTTCCACTTTACTAAATGGCACAATACTTCATGGATACACCTTCACAGCAAACATTGGCATTTAACAGACTATATCACTGTAAAGAAAAGAGACAGGATGTAAGAGTGACAAAGGTGATATGTGGCACAGAGTGCTGGATCAATCATAGACATATCCTCTCTAAGTTAAACATTTGCATTAAAAAAGTGGCAGTCACAAGGCATGATAGTTATCAGAAAACTTAATAGATTAGAATGCTTCACCATGTGTTAGCAGTTTGTTACTGACTTGTAAAGAAAGCTGAGCCAACACATTATTGGTAACAGTGGAGCAGAGAAAAAGTGGGCAGTTTTCAGGGATTTTGTGTAAAACATCACATATAATCTTGACCAGAACACTTATAAATATCAGGATGGGCGGCTAGGTGGCTCAGTGAGTAGAGCGTCGGCCCTGGAGTCAGAAGGACCTGAGTTCAGATCTGGCCTCAGACACTTAACGCACCCAAAAACAAAAACCTAGCCGTGTGGCCTTGGGCAAGTTACTTAACCCCAATTGCCCTCCAAAAAGCAAAAAAAAAAAAAAAAATGATGGGGAAATTCAGAAGTTATTAAATGAAAAATGAGAAATTTACAAGGTTTACCAGCAGGACAGGTTGTCTGTCTTTATGAGGGCAGTGTTTAATTCCATCAAAAGCAAAGTACAAGCAAAGCTTAGACAGATGCAGAGTTCTTGACTCAGTAAAAAGTCAGCTAAAATTTAGCTTTGTATTGATAATAACAATCCAAAGTACTTTTATGATGCCCCTGAGGCTATTTATGGACCAAAGCTATTTGGTGCATCTCAACTACTTATTGTTGATGGTGCCACACTGGTAATGCTAAAGACACAATCCTGGAGAGATGGACTGAACACTTCCATGGTGTTCTCAACAGACCATTATCAACAAAAGCTATTTCCTTTTTCTTTATATAGATGGACAATGGAGATATCCTTGATTTCTTGGGGGAATAACCTCTTCTTGCCATATAGCACAGAACATTTCAGTCAGATTTTGTACAAGCAATGGAACCCCTGCTTTCAAGATCTCTGCTGGAATGAAATCAGCACCAGGCACTTTGGCTCACAAGACTTGTCAAGCAAATGACAGCCAAAACGTCTTCAGTTGGAAATTCAGATAAAGAAGGATAAACATTCAAAGCTTCAGTATTTATTCTGGTGCCAGTCCTGACCTTCATTGCCTTGTGCTGCTTGAAGCCATGGACCCTTTGTAAGAGGGATGAGCCTACTTGCACAGTCCTAGGACACTGGAAGATTTTGAACCCCTCATGTTATTTGGAAAACTTTCCAGCATAGTTATATGAATAGCTGATAAGAGGATAGTGGGCTCATACCCAGTCCTTCTCCTCTATCTGCCACACTGTCATTGGTCTTCTTTGATAACAAACAGATGAACATTGATATTTACATAGCTTGTAAATTTTTGCAAAACACTTCATATATATTTATATATGTAAAATATCATATGAAACTTAGAATAGTTAAGATAGGTTTTTTGTTTTAAATTTTTATCCAAACTGTTGCTTGCATTAATATAGGGATCTCTAAAATATGGAAATATCTTCAATTAATGCAAATATGTAACTGCTCTGCAATTTAGAGGAGTTTCCTTGTGCAAGATTATCAGAGAGTTACCTGGGGCACAGAAAAATTAAGTGACTTATTCATATTCATATTCCTCTAACTAGTATGCATCAGAAGCAGAACTTGAACCCAGATTTTCCTGATATCAAGCATGATGTTCCCTCTTCATGCACGTTGCTTCTTGTAAGGTAGGTCCTAGAGATATTAACATCACCATTTTACAGATGAAGAAATAAAGTCTCAAAAATGTTGAATGATTTGCCTATAGCGAAAAAACACCAAGTGTGAGGCAAGATTGGAACTCTGGTCTTCCTAACTCCAATCCCATGATTCCAGAAAAGGAGTTCTGAAACTCAGTGAGGACAAAGTGATAGAAATGGTATCAGCAAGTCTTGGATTCAAATCCTGCTCCTCACATTTAGCAGCTATGTAAGTACTCCCACAGAATCTCTTATTTCTTTTTGATCACAGCTATAGCCACTGGTGTAGCAGGTCTTGACTTTAAAAAAAAAATAATTTATTAGTTTAGTTTCAGTTAACAAGATTCATTTCCATAGTTCCTTGATTTTCAAATTTCCTTTACTTCCCTCCCCCCTCCCCCCACAACAGCATATAGCCAGTGTAGGATCTGCAAATACATTCATATTAGACATTATTCCAATTACAAAGGTGTATTGTACTAGGTGGGATGAAAGATGGTAAAGAAGAAATAAAACCAAACAATGAAAAGAAAAAGATCATTAAGTTTGCTTCCATCAGGATTCAGGCTCAGTTCTTTCAAGTTATATCTCTGGATGGCGCATTTCAGCAGGTCTTGACTTTTGAGGTCACTAGCATGATCAGTTCCAGGTAGTGCAATTTATTTTATTTATCTGCCAATATAGTTGCTAAGACCTATGTAATAGAATATCATAACAGCCATGAATAGTCTATAAAATCCTTTACTCAAATGTGGAAGTTTATAAATAACAAATCTGAATGGAATGTGTTTATTAAAATTCTACCCAGGAAAAAAATATCTCTCCATTAACCTATACACTCTAGTGTCTTCATGTGTATCATAAAACATAATAAAATGGATAATGGATACATTTTCTCTACCAATATTGCTATAATTTAAATTCTCATATAATGATATGAATAAGGATTTTTTTTTTAATTTGGAAAAAATGGTAAAGTGTCAGGTTATAGCTCAACAAGAGTAGCTACTACATTATTTAAAAGAAGAATTAATGAATCATTCACATAACCATGTAGTCATTTCTCCACATCTGTGTCTTACTTGAATTATTCTTTGGTATTTCCAGAACAAAACCAGTAGACTTGACATGCTGTAAGCATAGCTATCCATTTCAACAGCTACAAGAAAGACTTATTTGCACATAACTACTGTTTCAAGATAATTTCTCTTGATCCTGAAATTGCAAGACTTAAGAAGGTATCCTTTCCTTTTCCCCCCATTTTTAAATGAGCCATTAATGAGCTATTCAATCAGTGTAAAGGTAAAAAATATACCCTTCTTTCCAAAAACTAAATCTTGCAAATATCAGTGGGGATGGAGAGAAAAAAGAAGAATCTTCAAAAGTGACAACCAGTCTGTAATGGAAATGCAAATTTAAAGATCTTCCCTGCCCCTAGCTTAAGTGCACCTGGAGCCTGTGGTGGGAGGCTTGTTTTTCAGGGAAGCCCACACCTTGATACTTTGTGATTGGGCAGTGGGTCAAGGAGGTTGTTACAATCTCTGAGCCAGGAGAAGACTATATAAACCCTGATGAGAGGCTTTGCTTTGGGGCTCACTTTGAGAAGTGTTGTGTGATTTGACCAGATGAGACTCTGGGAAGCCGTTGTTGAGAGCCCCCGGCTTTGAAAACCCAGATGTTGATGCTTCCCTCTCTGGTAACTGTGATTTGGTATTGATGTATGTAATGTTGGGACAGTTTGGAAGCCTGTCTGTTTGATTTGTAAGTTCTGTAACTCTGAAGTTTGGGGTGCTGACCTTTTCCCCTGAACTAGGTAATGTATGTTTGTTTGATTAAAGTAAGCTTGTTAACCCATTCTGAATTGCTTTCCTTTTGAAAAGCAGATCTAAGAACCTGTGTTGGCAGTCACCCTGGGGATATTGGGGTGCTTGCCGCTACAAAATGGTGACGAGGATGGGATCTGCTGAGTAAAAGGAAAGTATGGGGGCTGGGATAATTGTTTGTTTCCCAGTTGTGGTAGCTGTGATTCTGTGGAGCCATGGAGCAGGAGAGAAGAACGGCCTGCATGCTGACTTCACTGAGCTGAGAGCAGGAATGGTGAGTTGCCTGCATGGAGACCTGTGGAGAAGCCTGGAGCTGCTGCCTTCTGCTGGAGGAGAAGGAACCCAGGAGTTTGGAGTTCAGCCACAGGACAAGATAAGGACTGTGTGGCAAAGCTGGGGCACTGAATGTGTTTCCTTGCTGCATCCCACAGTTTGGGACCCAGGGGGGATGGACTTGTGACTATGGTGGGTGGGGTGAAGTGCCATGGACCCCAAGGACCCCACTTTGGTTTTGTTGCCCAGCTCCCTCTCTGGACTTGGAAGCAGGGGCTGGAGCAGTGTTATGGGAAGGACAACCCCCCCTCCTCCCAAGATAACTTTATGTGATAATGCTTTGTATTTTGTGAATTGATGTGAAAATGCTATGTACTTTGTTTAAGGCCCAGTGGCCACTTTGGTAACTTTAGATGTACCTTGAAAATATGACTTAAGGGATGGTTAGTGATAATTGAAATGTAAATTGTCTATGCTATGGGCATGCTTAGTAAGACTTTACTGAATAAGCTACTGGTTGTACTTTGAGATATTGTTACAGATAAGAGACTAATTGAGTTAATCAAGACTTTGCCCCATGAGTGGAAGACTTGGACTATTGTATTTTGAGATTATATTGTGATTTTCTTATGTACCTGGAAAATGTGACCTAAGAGATGTTTAGTGCTAATTCAAATGTAAATTGTGCATGCTATGGGCATGAAAGATCTTGGGGCCGAATGTAATGGAAATGCAAATTTAAAGATCTTCCCTGCCCCTAGCTTAAGTGCACCTGGAGCCTGTGGTGGGAGGCTTGTTTTTCAGGAAAGCCCACACCTTGATACTTTGTGATTGGGCAGTGGGTCAAGGAGGTTGTTACAATCTCTGAGCCAGGAGAAGGCTATATAAACCCTGATGAGAGGCTTTGCTTTGGGGCTCACTTTGAGAAGTGTTGTGTGATTTGACCAGATGAGACTCTGGGAAGCCGTTGTTGAGAGCCCCCCGGCTTTGAAAACCCAGATGTTGATGCTTCCCTCTCTGGTAACTGTGATTTGGTATTGATATAATGTTGGGACAGTTTGGAAGCCTGTCTGTTTGATTTGTAAGTTCTGTAACTCTGAAGTTTGGGGTGCTGACCTTTTCCCCCTGAACTAGGTAATGTATGTTTGTTTGATTAAAGTAAGCTTGTTAACCCATTCTGAATTGCTTTCCTTTTGAAAAGCAGATCTAAGAACCTGTGTTGGCAGTCACCCTGGGGATATTGGGGTGCTTGCCGCTACACAGTCTAATACAAAATAGAGTTACTGCCCAACAAAGAAAAAACAAAATGACTGTAGAATACAAGTATCTTATCTCAGGGCATATTTCATCCCATATATGTCTAAATGGAACATTAAATGAATATCTGAAAAAGAAATCAATTGAACTCAATCTAAGGAAAGACATTTTCTGATCATATTAAAAAGTAGAATATGACCTATTGCAATGAAGTTACCCAGTGTGGAGTTCAGATTTTGAAGTCTGGATAAATGCAATTTATTTGTGACATTTTCACTTAACCCTTTCCCACCTCTTCCTTTTCATTCCTTTGAAAAGTAGAGTCAGAATATTTATGTAAATGTTTCTATATGTATATACATAAATGTGCTTATATGTGAATGTATGTATAAACATGTATAGAAGTACTTCCTGTAGGAAGTGAAAACTTGAACTGAGCCTTGAAAGAAGGAGAGTATTCTTAGAGGCAGAAAAGGCATTCATCACAAAGGGTACCATTTATACAAAGACACAGAAACAGGAGATAAGTGACAAGTTTAGGGAATACATATTTGACTAGAACATAAAAGAGTGTGTGAAGAATATATTAATTCATCAATAATCCTGAAAAGCTAGACTAGAGGCAGATTATGAATCAAAATGCTTCTAAAAAGCTTACCTTTTAGACACTGAGGCTTACAAAGTTTTTTTTTTTAACTTATACTAACAACGCATATTTGCTTATTTGTATTTTAAACATCATGATTCCCAAATAACTGCTAATAAAGTTTGATTCCCGTGTCTCATTCAGTTTTAGAGATATCAAAATCAGTACCAGTAGGAAACAAGTTCCTGCAAGCCTTGCCATTCTAGAAAGTCCTTTAGCAAAAGATTTTTGACGAGGTGGTTTGGTCACAAAAACTGACAAAGTCCTTTTAATATGGCATTGAGTGGCTGTGATCTGCTTTACTGAAGTAACTTTCTACATCATAGGCATGTATCTTTTGAAAAATTATTCAAATTCATTAAAAATGGAAAGACTTGAATAGTAAATGAGTGAGTGAATTAACAAAGTTTTTACTAAGTACTTATTATGTATCAGGTACTATGCAATGGAAATGAGGTGAAATATGTATCATTTATCTATCTATCTATCTATCTATCTATCTATCTATCTATCTATCTATCTATCTAATTAAGATCCCCAGCCCTGATCCCAGGAAAGGAGGGAATGTAGGATGATAGAAGGCAGAAACTTCTTTAGCATGTGTTTGTGGGGGAGGAGGAAACTTTGTAATTTCTAGGAGAGGGGAAGGGCAGAGGGATTCTTTAGTGTGTACATGTATCAGCAGCCAGCAGATTATAAGTGAAAGGCACTGCTACGAATTGAATGTAATCATTGAATAAAATCATGGATTGTAGAAACCTTGTTTAGCTCACTGACTTGCTTAAGGAATTAGAATTCTGCTGTTTCCTAGTCTTATTACTGCTATTAGTACCTGATGAGTTTATGCCCCTTTCCACATCCTCTCTATCCCTTGCCTCATTGCTGCCTGGTGATCGTCACATCCTTTGGTACTTTTTGCTCATTTTATTTACTATCTATAATTTACAAATGGGTTTGTCTCCAGATAAAGATGATTGATATTTCACTGAATTCTGAATGAGTGTTAGCTCTGTAAGATTAGATGGTGAAATAAGGAGGAACAAAAAGGTGCTCATAGACCATTTGCCAGAGACAACCTTAATTGTATATCAAATGAAGCTTACTCTTTCAAAGAGGTTTTTTGTTTGTTTATTCACAAGAAAGGTTTTAACTCCTAGCTAGTAGTGTCAGGAAGGTTCTGATTTTTTCCTCTATGGCAATCTATCTCTAATACAGTTGACATTTTAAGTGTAACTTCAAAGATTTTGGGGAAGGTGACTCATCTTTGAGTATCAAAATACCTACAACTTCAATGAATTTACTTTTCAGTACAAGGGTTTACTTTACTTTTTTAAATACAATTTTCACACAGGGAAAAATTTTAGATAGAGTTGAAAAGTATTCTAAAATCAAGGTAGAGAATCCAGTAGACACAGGGAGAGTTTCATTTTTAAACAATTTGGTCTACAAGAAACTAGATTGTAATCGATCAGTTATTTTCATTTCATGTTCATTTATTTGCATAATTCAATTGCCTAGGTAAACATTTGGGAGTGCTCCCTTTGACACAGAGTTTCATTAATTTTAAATAGATTTGGCACAAAGAATTGGCAAATTATAGATGGGAAATATGAATTTGATTTTATCAGTATCAGAATTACTTTTCTGATAAAGAATTTCACAACTAGGAGGTCCTCCAGATATATTGAAATGGTTCTTCTATATTTTTTTGGTAGCAAAGTGCAAGGAACAAAGTAGGTGACTTGCCCATATCCACACAGGCAGGAAATAGCACAGCTGAGATTTGAATCTAGGTCCTTTGAACCCAAAACATTGAATAGATTGCTGGTATCAAATCTGACCTCAGACATTTATTAGCTGTGTGACTCTGCACAAGTCACTTAACCCCTTTTGCCTCAGTTTCCTTATTTGTACAATGAACTGGAGAAGGCTTCCGCAAACCTTCTTCAGGATCTTTGGTAAGAAAACTTCAAATGGGGAAATGAAGAGGCAGACATGACTGAAAAACAACAAACCAAATTTTTGATGTATTATCCTACCTCCATATGGGAAAAAGGAAGAAAACATGGTGTTTTTGCACTTCATAGTTATTGGACTTTATTCTTTTTGATACTTATTAGCTATTCACATGTATGGAGGAACATAGGGGTATTTTAAAATATTTGGCATTTAATACAGGCTGTCCCAAAAGTCTTAGTGAAGTTTTAAGCTTTGATAACTCCAGAAGTTTAAATGCTATAAACTTACAAAAATTGAAAAGTTAATTATTTATATTTTTTAAAATATTGATGTTCCTTATTAATATTCAACATAGCCAACTTTGTACTCTAGCTGCATTTTAAACATTATAAAAATTTTCATCAGTTGCTGCTTAGTGACTGAAAGGATTACATTTGTAATCCTAGACTTATGATCATTCAGAGAATAAGGTTTTGTGGCATACATGACAGTTTTGACATGGCACCTCAATAAAAAGTCTAATAGAGATAAATTATGTGAATGAAGTAGTGAAGTACCCTTTGTGGATCCATTGGTCTAGAAAATTCCATGCAGAAAATTAAATTTAAAGTATTATTCAAAATTGAAAAAATCAAACAAGTGTACGTGAAGTTTGAATAATTAAATCTTTCAAATTATGTTTTTTTGGCAAGTGTTTAACCTTTATACATCAAAATTATTAAAACTTAAAAGTTCCCTAAGACTTTTGTGACATGCTGTGTAATACTTTGAGGTTTTCAAAGCACCATAAATACATTATACCATTGAATCCTCATAGCAAGCCTGTGAGGTAAGTGTCACATAATTTAAATTTGACAAATGACAAAGCTCAAGGCAGTTAGGTGGTTAGGTGTATAGACTACTGAACTTAGAGTCAGTTAGATCTGACTTTGAATGCTTCCTCAACCATTTACACTGTATGATCCTAGGCAAGCCACTAAATTCTTTGAGCTTCAGTTTCCTCACTTATAAAATTAAAGTATTGATCTTGATATCTTGATACCCTCAGAGGCCCATTTCAGCTTTACATCTGTGATCTCGTGTCATCATGCAATCTGTCTAGGGTAAGACATTTAGTCAGACAAGATTTGAATCTAGATCTTATCAAGTTAGACTCCAGATATTTCTCCACTTCATCATATCCAGGGGATATGCTTAGTAACATAATGATGTTTGACAAGTAACTACGATCATATCATAATGTATGTCTTGCTGATTATGCTGGATTTTTTGAGATACTAAAAGCTATCTCTACATAGACATACAGGAGTTGTCCTAAGTGATACCAGATTAGATGTGATGGAATTTTAATAAAGCTGCCCCCATCCCCAACATTCTAACTTCCTTATAGGTCTCACTGATTTGACCACACAATCTGACTTTAACCACAATACAGGTCCCCAGGCTCAATATCCTAACTTCTATATGCCTCTAAATATATGCCTTGCTGCTTCATTAGAACATCAG
Source organism: Gymnobelideus leadbeateri (assembly GCA_011680675.1). Classification (NCBI taxonomy): domain Eukaryota; kingdom Metazoa; phylum Chordata; class Mammalia; order Diprotodontia; family Petauridae; genus Gymnobelideus; species Gymnobelideus leadbeateri. The sequence goes on from WOXC01012195.1 coordinate 587,256, forward strand.
GTATGCCCATGAACTCATGCCCCATTACAACAACAGGTGTATCTATATGATAGAGAGGCCACTACCTCTAGGTAACCACTGCCCCCAAACCCATTCCTTATATTCCTCACAGAAATAGCAGGTGTGTCTATGTATTCAGACACCACCACATCCATCTAATCTCAAACAGAACTACAGTAGCCAACCAACCAGAAAGTCTGAGCAGGATGTGGGTGCCAAAATAATAGAAGGGTCTTTCACTATGGAGGTGCTTGCATAGTAATGACAAAAACTGTACTTTAGGTGAATTTATGACATAGGGAGGTTTATTATAATATCATTATCATACATACATGCCCCTCCCAATAGGTTTTTCCGTATGCATTGTAGGCAGTTTCAGTTCTAACAAGGTATGGACCCCTCCCTATTCATTACCTAAGCCTTTGACAAGACCCTCTTGCATTTTTAATATTCATAATTTCTTTTGTGTAATCAATATTGTTGCACTATAAAATTGCCTGTCTTGTCTTACTGAAGCTACCAGTTCCTTCTTGGAACTCAGCCCACTTCCTGGGAGGTGTTACTCTCAATAAATGCCTTTGCTTGGGTTAGAGATGGTCTGAGTTTGTGAATTCTTTCCAGATGACCCTACAACACACCATGAAAGCCCAACAAATACACACCTAGGTGAGTCTTGTCAAATTGACCTTGAACTTTTAGCTAATTCATTGGTTTTTTTTAATCAGTAATATTCCATTTTGTGTAATGATGAAGAGACTATCAGATTACTTAAAGTAATAGTAATATTTTGGACTAATGAGAGGCAAGTCAATTATATTTTTGCTCCTTTTAAAAATGTCTATTTTTATATTTCTATAACTGAATCATTTTTAAAATTTATGCTTAAAGTGTATCATCTAATTAAGCCTTTTGTTTTAATTGACAAATGCCAAAATTACCTGAGGAAATCTACTTTCATTTCTTTTTACCTTAAAGAATTCCAGAATATATAATTTATTTGAAATAGACCTATTCAAATTTGGCAGCATGTTGATTTCAGTAAGAGTCCCACTACTATGATAGCATTGGTACATCAAGACTTTTTGGCACTGAACCACACTTGTTTACTGACATGCAAAAAAGTATTCTAATATAATTATTATTATTTCTTAATAATGCATTTCTCAATGTATTTCTTCCTTATAAGCTTTTAAGATGATAAATGCACAAAAATAATAGTATTAATATATTATTAAAAAGCAAAAACAAGGATTCATTGTAACACAAAGCATAAAAGGCATCACCATGATCATATGAGAACAAAAAAAAAAAAGGAAAATACTGAACAAAGAATCCTTATGGGGATTTAAAGTGATTGGATATTTAATCCATAACTAGGAGTTATGATGTTTTCTCTGCTGGAATTAGTTGAAATATAAGCAGATACTAAGAAAATTTAGTTGGATGTACTCTTGTCCATTATTAAACTTCTAATAGAAATATTTATTTATTAAAAATGTAAGCTACAAATGACATTTAAACCTAGAATCTCAAAGACTCTTTAGTGAATAGCCCTTAGAATACTCCAATTAGTCCAGTAATTATTCTTACTCATCCATACATAAAACATATCACAAATAATTATGACCTGTTGTAGTGCCAACACAATATTCACAATGCAGATGGCAACTATGAGTATACCAGTATAATATTCAATTGCAAAATATAACAGACTCTTTATATGGAAAACAGAAGCAAAATATTTATTAATATACCATAAAATGGAATTCCCAAACTAGAAAGCTGAATCTGTCATAGTAGCAAAGAAATTAATAAGCTATAACATCACAGAAAGCCACACCATTCTTTAGCCTTCCTGCAAACCAACACTCACAAGCCTAATTGTCTGCATGAGTGTATCCTCTCCTCCCTCCATCTCTAATGACTTTGACTCCCAGCTTCCTGTGCACTCTGCTGTACCCTTCAGCAAATTCCTCCCATCACAAGCTCCATGTGGTTACATTTAGCCTATTAGGGGGCTAGGAAGATCTTTGAAGCAGGGAAAGTCTTCAAATTCCCTTAGACTTCTTAAGGGGAAGGGAAGATATTCAAATTTCTTTTTTTTTTTTTTAAATGCTTTATTAACTTCTGTTTTACATCATTCATTTCCGCCAGATTTTGAGTTACAATCATTTTCCCCCCATTATTCCCCTACCCAACCTCCCAGAACAGTAATCCCACAAGATATCGCTTCCTCCAATCTGCTCTCTCCCATACCTTCTCCCATACCCCATCGACTTTTCCATTAGAGGAAGGTGAGTCTTTGTGTCCCAATGCCTGCACATCTCATCTCCCTATTACAAGCAAAAGAGTATTAATAATAGTATTTATATATATTTGAAACATTTAATGTTATGACCTCAAATTTCAGATCCATTTCCTTCCTCCCTTGTCACCCATTCCCTCTTGGGAGATAGTAATTCAGTATATGTTGTACATGTCTAGCTATGCAAAACATTATCATAGTAGATATATTGTACAAGGCTGCTTATAATTCCCTCCCACTCATCCTACCCCCCACCTGGTCCATTCCCTACATGATCCTGACCCTCTTCTATAGTGGGTACTTCCAACCTCCCCTCCCCCCAAGGATGCCCTCCCATCCATCATCCCTCCTCTCATCCCCCTTCCCCTATCCTGCTGCAGGTTGAGATATCCCATTTAGTATGTATGTCATTTTCTCCCTGAACCAAATTCAATGTGAATGTGGTTTTGCCTTTTTAGCCTTCCTTATTCTCCCCCTCTTTTGCAACCACTTCCCCTTGTTTTTCATGGGATAGTTTACACTACCATGTCTCTCCCCATCTCCTCTTGCCACTTTCCTCTCTCACCTCAATTTCATCCCTTGAGTATTCTCCCTTCCCAACAAATTCAACCTATGCCCTCTATCCATATATAACTGTAACCATATACACACACATTCACATATGTACTCATATGACCACACACCCTTCTTCCATTATTTTCATAGTGAGAAAGATATCATCAGTCACAGTTATTGCTTTTCCATATAGGAATGTAAATAGTTCAACTTTGATAAGTTCCTTTTGATTTCTTTTCCTGATTACCTTCTCAGGCATCTCTTCCTTCTTGTGTCTGGATGTCAAATTTTCTATTCAATTCTGGTTTTTTTCCTCAAGAATGCTTGAAAGTCCTCTATTCCACTGAATGACCATATTTTCCCCTGAAACAAAATACTCAGTTTTGCTGGGTAGGTGACCCTTGGGTTCATTCCCAGTTCTTTTGCCCTCTGGAATATCATATTCCATGCCCTTCGATCCCTCAGTGTAGAAGCCGCCAGGTCCTGGGCTATTTGGATTGTGTTTCCACAATATTGAAATTGTTTCTTCCTTCCTGGCTGCTTGTAGTATTTTCTCCTTGATCTGGGGATTCTGGAACCTGGCTATAATATTCCTGGGAGTTTTTTTTTGGGGTCTTTTTCAGGAGGTGATCGGTGGATTCTTTCAACCTCTATTTTGCCCTCTGGATCTAAAACATCAGGGCAGTTTTCCTTGAGAATTTCTTGAAGGGTGATTTCTAGGTTCTTTCCTTGATCATGGCTTTCAGGTAGTCCAATAATTTTTAAATTGTCTCTCCTGGATCTATTTTCCAGGTCAGTGGTTTTTCCCATGAGATATTTCACATTGCCTTCTAATCTTTCATTTGTTTGGATCTGCTTAACAGCATCTTGATTTCTCATAAAGTCACTAGCTTCCATTTGCTCCAGTCTAACTCTGAAGGAATGAATCTCCTCAGTGAACTTTTGAGATTCTTTTTCCATCTGGCAAATTCGACTTTTTAAGGCATTCTTCTCCTCATTGCCCTTTTGGGCCTCCTTTGCCATTTGAGTTAGTCTATTTTTTAAGGTGTTGTTTTCCTCAGTCAGGCTGTTGACCCTCATTTCATACTTTCCTGCATCCTTCTCATTTCTCTTTCTAATTTTTCCTCCACTTCTCTTATTTGATTTTTAAAGTCCTTCTTAAGGTCCTCTATGGCCTGCAACCTGCTCATGTTTTCCCCTGGGGCTTTTGGAGCAGGACTTCTGACCTCACAGTCCTTTTCCCGATCTATGCCCCCAAAATAGGAGTCTAGGGTTGCATTTTTCTGTTTCCTTTGCCTTGGCATGTTGCCACTTAATTGCTTGACTTTTGGGCTTGTTGCCACACTATGGCTTTAAGGCCAGCTAGAGGAATTTTCGTCCCGAACGTGTGGGGGCAACTTCCGTTTCTGGCAAGCTGTAAACCCACCCACAACTTCCACCCTAGATCACAATCCAGATCCAGGGAGGCTAAAGCAAGAGCGATTACCCGCCAAGACTGATCGCTGGATCTCCCCACGATTTGTAGGCTGGGAGCAGGAGCTGCCTCTGAAAACTACAAAATGGCGTGTCTCCTCAGCGGCTTCTAGCCCCAGGGGAGGGAGCTGACGCATTCCCTAATACCAGTCCCAAAGTCCATAGGACACTAACCTCTTACTTTGTCCCAGGCAAGTCTATGTTGATAATTCTGGAGTCGCCACAGCTCCTGGTGTTCTGGGGTTCCTCCAGCTGGCTGCTGGCCCTGCCGCCCTGGGGCTAAAACCTCGGCTCATGCGGATCTGGGCTCGGCTCGGCTCCTGCGCTCTGCGCGCTGCACGCTGCCAGGTCCCAGACCACTGTGCTGGTCCTTCCTGCAGGGCTGCTGGGCTGTCCTCAGTGGGAGTTTAGCTTCTCTGTGTCATTCTGTGGGTGCTGGGGCTCCAGAAGTTGTTCAGAGTCCCCTTTTACATTGTTTGGGGGGAATGTGGGGGCAGAGTGGC